>VMDO01019535.1:0-39502 GCA_007922755.1 Pedetes capensis
TTATAACTGTATCTCCCTCTAGTGTTGTTAACCAAAATGATAACTCTTCAATCTAAATAACACTGAAATTGAATTCAATCTAACTAGAGAAAATATTAATCTGCTTCAAAGTTCTAAATAATAGCTGTTTTCATTAGGTTGATGGTATTGGAGACAATATTTTTTTAAAACAATGGTTCTTTAATAATAGCATTTTTATGTAAGTATTTTGGGGGAAGACTGGTTGTGTGTTTGTGTGACCTTTGCTCTTAATATACCACTATAACACCTGTTAGTATGTACTTTGAGCCTTTTGAATTCTCTCTCTCTCTCTCTCTCTCTCTCTCTCTCTCTCTGCGTGTGTGTGTGTGTGTGTGTGTGTGTGTGTGTGTGTGTGTGTATTTTTTCAGTACTGAGGTATTGAACCCAGGGCCTTGTGCATGCTTTTTGCAAGTGCTCAACCATGGCACCATACCTGAAGCCCATTGTTTTACTTTGTATTTTGAGACAGGGTCCCACTAAGTTACACAGGCTGCCTCTGGCCTCAAACTTGCAATTCTCTTGCCTCTACGTCCAGAGTCTCTAGGACTAAAGGCATGCAGCACCATGCCCGGCTCAGTCATTCTGTATAATAGGATGAAAACAAATAGAATTAGAGAAAGATACATGAGCACTTCTTTATTGCTTCCAAAATAAATGCTTCAATTTCTGCCTATATCTCCTGCTCAATGACAAGTCTTGCATTTAGCTGTGAAAACATGAAATCTATTCCTCTCTATGTGCCTTAGGCAAAGGGAGCAGTGTGGGCAAAGGACTGAGATGTTGCTCACCAGAGGCCAAAAAGGCTCCAAGGTACTTTTATAGTAAAATTGAACTTGCATGATCTACTTATTTGAAACAATGGGATTTGCAGTGCTCTAATGTAATCCAAAAATTCAAAGGGGTATGATCGAAATGCTGGCTGCAGTCCTTAAATTAATAACCTCTAGCAGTAGTGTTCAAATATTTTTGAAATAAAAGATCCTTCTTTTATATAAAACTGTGGCCGAAAATTCAGTACTAAAACAGATAAAGGCTACGACCCTCAGTTTGAACCAGGGCAATCTTTGAGTCCTGCCCTCATGGCATTCAACCTCTTGCTGTGGTCCTGGGTGTCTACTGGCTCCCTCAGGCTCCATAAAGCCCCACTTAAAACCCATTAACCTTATGTCATGTTGTGTAATTTATAACCAAAAGATACAATTTATTTCATAAGAGTAATTTGGTTAAAAAAAAGAAGACAAATCAGGGTGGCTGGGCCAAAATATTCTGAAATTAGTAAAATAAAGCTGATGGCTTTTGCCTTAGGCTTTCTTGCAGACTGTCCTTCTTGTAGGTTTTGAAAATTACTATTTTATTTAACCATGTCAGTCTGGTGAACAGTCATGATTCAACAAGGCTCTTGTAAAGGGGAATGTTCCTTGTAAAAATAACTTCTATTACTGGCCTTTAACTGTTGATATGGGCATGTAGAAATGTCTTCACTTTCTGAGCTACAAATATCTCTAGGATAGATAGCATGCCTTGTTTATTTTTGATCCATAATATCTTGGATAGTACATTTAGCAAGTATTTATTTATTAATTGACTGAAGATGGTAAACTGTGCATAGTGGCATGCATGTGTAATCCCAGCACTCGGAAGGCTGAGGCAGGAAGATCATCTCAAGTTTGAGGCCAGCTTGGGCTACAGAGTAAGACTCTGTCTCAATCTCACTCCTCCAAAAAAGCGATTGAAGGAATTGAACAGAAATGTTTCATGCCTTGAAGCAAGCTCACATTGTTGAGTACAGAAGGGGAAAGATGATTTATGAAAATGTTCAGTGTGAGTCAAAAAGAGATAATCATTAACACACACACACAAACACACACACGCACAAACACAAACCTTCAGCAGCATACATGTAAATATTGTCTTGAGAATCGGAGATTGCTTCCATTTTACTGAGCATACATTTAGGACAAGGTGATTAATTCTGAATATGATTTTGAAAGATATTCTGAGCATCAGAGCATATTCAGAGTAGAAGGAAATGGCCAGGAAAGGGCAAGAAAGGGCTTCAACATTGTGAAGGATGGTTTTAGAGACTGAAGATAAAGACTTAGGAAATGAAAAATGTGGTTTTGGGTCTGGAGTGGAAGGATGTATTTATAGAAAATATTTTTCTAATGTGGATGAAGAATTAGACATAATGTGCTTAACTTCTTCTACTCTGAAAATAAAGAACATAGGACCTTGGGGAAACTCAGTAAAAACTTTAGGATACAACAATAACAACATGCAGATGACTAATTAGCAGTGGCTTCAAAATGCAGATTTTGACTGAAATAAAGAATAACTTTGCAATACTTATAATAACTTCTTTTAAAATTGTTATTTTGTGACATAACAACTACACTCTCTTGAGCACACAAACTGAGTTTAGATTATCCCAGTAGCAGTAAAATTTTTGTCAAATGTGTATTTGGACAAGAAGACTTGTAAAGTTATAATTCTATTATTTGTTAATTAAGTTCTTTCTCATTCTAAAGAACTTATGATTTTTTTACTGCAGTATGTTTCACAATTATTTTGGCTTAAAACATATCCCCACATATTTTTTTACTTCAAGCCTCCTACCAAGTTTTATTTTTTCACTCATAATTATCTCATTCTCTCATAACTATATGCAATTTTTAACTCCCAAAATGCAACCAAGAAGGGAATTCAAGGACAGGAAGGGATTATGATTTTTTTTTACTGTATATTATCTTTTAATGAAGAAAAGCAATTAAGCAAAATAAGTCAAAAGCAAGCTGAGCTATTTCTTACTGAGCAGTCTATAACAAAAGGCTTATCTGATTTAGGCTAGAAATATTTCACTGTAAACAGGATCTTAATACCTTAATAAAGGAAATTTTAAAAATAAATTAAAAGAAAATATCTTGCCTTTGTTATGAGTCAAAAAAGAAGACAGAACCATTTCTTTGTTAGCATTCTTAAGTTTATGTCAGGTATGTTTTTTGAGTTTTTGTTGTCTTTTTCTTTAGTTAATACTAAAATAGAAGTATCACTAAAAGAGTTTTGCAATCTCTTATTCCCCTTCCTACCTTACTTGCTTTCTCAACATCTGTGACTCAATGAACTTTAAAGATATGTATCTAATGGATAAGTATCTTTGACATTTATCTTCCTTTATGTAGTTTTATAATTTCCTTTTTGTTTTTCTTAAAATTATTTCATTTTCTTTGAGTCATTAGTAGACACCCAACATGCTACCATGTTCTTCACCTGAACATTCACTATTCTCTAGAAGTATACTCTTTATTAATATTTTCATATTTAATGTCCATAAGAAAAACAGGTAGATATTTTTGCCTGCACTTTACGAAGGCAGCAAATGAGGCTGACAAAGGGGTAATAAATTTCCTAAGGCCATATCATTAATAAATAGCAGGTCTAGCGTCTAAAAGTGGGTCTATTCCACTTCAATCTCCATGATCATTGGCTATATACTTTACATCAAGTTTATTATTTCCTATGTGCCAAACTCTGTCCTCAGTACAAAACTGAAGATAACAAAACCCTGTCTTCCAGAACACCACATTCTAGTAGCAACAACTGACTAGTAAATGCCACCTGTCTGAATAATTCTGTAACAGAGATAAATATGAGATCTAACATTTACTATTATTCCTAAGGGAAGAAAAATCCAACTTTGTCTAGATTGGGGTAGAAGTACCAGTGTATTCAATGGTTGAATGTGTAGTGTTATCATGCTAATCCTTGACCTAAATAAATAAATAAATAAATAAGATTCCTTCTATCACACAGTTCTGCTCTTTCTCTGATTGAAGCACCAGCCATGTCAATGTGCTAACGGTTTTCAACTCTACAGAGACCTCCAGAAGGCTAACTCAAATGCTGTACTGTGCCATCTGCTATGTTTCACTTACATTAAAGTGTAATTATCTAGTTCCTCATATCACCAGATCCCTGCCTAAAGATAGACAACATTAGTTAAAATTACCTGACATTTAAAAATAGTTTATGTTATTATTATTTTTTTGAAACAGTGTAGTGCTACTAACAGATTTATCTTTGCAAGGGGGTATTTTCTCAAATTATAAAAAATATGCAACCATCCATGTATAGAGATTCTCTGGGTCCTCAAGTTGCCCTCTTGGGCTGCAATCATTACTCTTTCACATCTCTTCTGCCTAGGGAAATAAGTAATGTCTTGATGTCACAGTCATTTTCTTATCCCAATAAGAGTTTGGCTTTATAATCTTCAGAACTCCCTGCTTTTTCTGTGCATACACTTTTCTTTCAACTGCTTCCATTTGAGGATTTAAAAAAATCTGACAACACATCTCCATATAATTTCTATGACCAAATTCCAAAGATAAAATGTCTACTCCCTAAAATATGATCTTTTTACAAATGACATATTCCTATTATACTTAATGCATCTTTCATAATAATCACCAGAAAAAGTCAGTATAACCAATTTTTTTTTCTGTTATGTATAGATGTATCAGTGATATTTTAAATGGGAAGTCAACATTTGCTCTTCAGCTTTTTCTGGTTTTTTTTAAAACTAAGTGTTTGAACCCAGGGCTTTGTACACATATATCAAGTGCTCTACCACTAAGCTACACCCTCCATATACTCTCAGCAGTTTTTTCTTTATTTTGAGACAGGACATGAGCCACCATGCTGGGCTTGTCTGATCTTTTTATCATAGTCAATTATTGAGAGTGATGCTAATGGTATGTTAAACATTAAGAGATGCTAACTGCTATCGTATATAATGAGGTATCCATATGTGTCACATATTCAATTTGGTTTTTGTGTTTTTCTTTTTTTTAAACATATAGTTTAAATTCTACAAGATTTTTAATGACTTCATACAAAGTTTGAAAAAGTTCAGTGATATCTTCACTAATGTGAGAAAACAATTTTTTTAGTTACAGAGAGGTAAAGGGTAGTTGAACAATCACATCTTAGTCCTGCCTCAATGGACACAATTCTCATGAATCAAGATAATTATTCTATTAGAAGAAAAGTCTCTCAATGCAAAAGCAATATGGAGTAAGTTTTAAGGTGTGTATGTTACTGCAAGAAACAATAACAACAACAAAAAAAAAACCTTCATTCCCATGAAGATTAAATCACCAGCTTTCAGAAGGCAGAAGCCAATTAGTTAAGCTGGTAGCAGATAACTGGTTGTGTTTTGTATCTTCTGGATAAGGAGGTATTTTTACTGCTATTGTTGTTTTAAAGTATAAGACTTAAAACTGCCATGAATACAACGTTAAATTCCTTGAAAAACTGCATATTTAAAAATACAGTATGACCCAGCTAACAGTGGGGTAGGGCACAATGGGCAGCCATTCTGAGGAACTACTGGGTCAGAACAAAGGTAACAATGTCAAGGTTTATATTGGTATTTGAGCAATCTATTCAGCTGTCCTAAAAAGGAAGAGAGCTATAAACTACTTTGCTTAAAAAGTCGTCCTCTACAGAGAGCATACCTGAATTTCCTCTAGTTAAGGAATGCTATCCTTGAAGTAGTTGAAGAAAAAAGAAAAAAAGGACTTAACCTAATTGTTTATTGACATTATACCTAGAAATAATGAATGGACAAAAGTCAAAAGGAATGGTCAAGTTCAAGTGTTCAAGTATGGACTTTCTTTAGAACCATTTGGTTCCTCTCTTCTTCCTTTGCAATGAATGACTCCTAACTTTTATTGGTCCTCTGGAAAAAAATACTGTCAGTTATAGAAACAGCTGTGTCAGTGCAAATCCAACCACAGTGCTGGGAAAGCAATTCCTGCATATCCTGCTGATTGTGGATCAGATAATGCATTCTTTTATTTGAGCAAATAATCATTTGAAAGATAGTCATAGCAAGCCATCATAATTCTTTCAAGTTGGCACAGCATAAAAAGTAGCTGTTCACTAATTTTAGCAGAAGATTTCTGGAAGATTTTGCTGCTGGCAATCTTTGAAAACCTATGGTTAGCTTGTGACCTAAGGCTTCCCTGTGAACTGGAATTAGAATTGGCCAATTTAAGAATTTCCATTCCTCTGGTAGCATTTTAGCCCAATAGAAATTTGATTGTTTTTTTTCTAATGGACAATTTAATTTTCTCAAAATGTCTACAAACTTTATAATGCCAAGTTTAGAACTCAAATGAGGAGCCAGGTCAATTGCCCAGGTAAGTTCAGGCTCAAAATAATAAAATATGGCTTGGAAATCCCATATAGTTCATCAGCTGTTTTGATTTTTTGATTTATCTTGTTCATCATCTCAGTAGTATAATTTTATAGCCTATATCTGGATTATGTAATAAAAGAATTTTAAGATGAAAATAGTTTCAGTCCACAACTCTGATAACATCTCTGCACTTGGATGAAAGGAAATACTGGTAATTAATGGTGATTACTTCAACTGCACCAGCTCTGAATGGGCTAGCACATGGTCAAAAATACATAGAAATTCATAGGCAAACAAGCCAACAGAAAAGGAAGAACTATATTTGGTATAATAGCTTTTTACATAAGTACATATAATTTAAGCTTGCAGCCGTAGTACTGTGGCATCTGACCTGCCAGATCTCGGAAGCTAAGCAGGGTCAGCCTGGTTAGTACTTAGATAGGAGTCTGCCCGGGAATACCAGATGCTATAGGCTTGGGAGAAGGACCTGTCAGCCCACTCCCAGAAGTCAATTCGACACTGAAAACCATATGAACAGCAGAGTAGCACTGACAATAGTGTTTCGCCTGTTGTAGGTCGGGTAGCCATGAGTTGGATACTGACTTGATGGCACCTAACAACAACAGCAACAGGTATAATTTAACTATGCAGATGTAGGTCTTGAAAAGTAGTAACTATTACCCATGTGGTTACACTTCCTAAAATTCAAAAGTCTTCAAAACATCTATTCTGAAAAGCTGTGCTTTTACAGCTTGGTAACAATAGTTCCACATAGTACAGAATCTCTTTGAGGACATTAGTAATAATGTCTAAGATACTAAGATTGAATAAGCCTTTCTCCCCATTCCCCTCCCTCTCTCCATCCCCATCTCCCTCAGGCCTTCTCCTCCAACAAGGATAGGTAACATGATAGGCATTTTAAATAAAACACGTGTCATTTGGGCACGGCCGTTTTGTTGATGTTTTTCAATTCAGAGGCTTCCTACCATTATAATTCTTCAGTGCAGGTTCCATAGCTAAGGATAGCTGGATGCAGACCTGCTCTCCTTGATAAGTCCCCGGGTGGAACATATCAACTGATCTCTTGGCAGGGAAAAAAGTCAAAAGCATCTTAGGCATTCAGACCTATTTGAGGACCCCAGAAAAAGGAACTGTTTGTTTTTGTGAGAAGAGTAATATAAGATACATGCCCATACAGTATGAGAAGATATACCTCATTGTTTCAATCTTTCACTGTCACAAATTGTCAAAACGAGAGGTTAAAATGAATCATGCTATTTAGAAGACAAATTTCCAGAAGCCTCTTTCTGTTACCTATACAGACACGGATGTGTCTACAAAGATGAATTATTGTCCTTCCCTTTTAAAAAATACTCCTTTAAGACTGATTTTTAGGGGAATTTAAAGGAAAACCTTGACAATTGATTCTGGGAAAGGCTTTTAACTCCCTTTTAAACTGCCGGAGGCCTCCTAGATTGAACAGGGAACAAGGACGCTCAAAAGGGTCAAGTGTGAATTTGCCTCACCCTTCAGTTCAGTGAGAAGACTTCTGTTTTTAGTGATTTTTGTTTGTCTTGCAAGGAAAAATTTACCTTGCAGCAAAAAGGAAAAAGAATTTTCAAAATTAGAGAAAGCAAGAATAATACCAAAGTGATCTATAAAAGGATAATTTACAAACTTGTTTCCCTATTCAGTCTGCCCATCATTATACAAGTATTGACTAACTGCTTGGGCCAGCCACTGTGCTAAGGGCCCTTGAAACACATTAAGGCAGGGAGAAGTTTCTGTCCTCATAGAGCTTATATTCTGGAGAGAGGAAGAAGGATAATAAATAAAATAAATGGAAAAACTGAAGCTTATGTTAGATAAGAAACTGCTATGGGAAAGAAACTACAGCTGCGTATGGGAGCTCAGAAGAGAGACAAATTGCAGTATTGAGTAGAGTAGTGGTCAGTATGTCTTACTGGGAAGGTACCCTTTGGCAAAGTGTTGAAGGACAAAAAGATATTAACCAATTTATTATGTTGTTTTTCCAGTACAGGCACCTAAGAAAAATACCTAATTTGCTTTTCCTTAAAAATGTAGCAGTATTCAGGTAACAAGGTAGTTAAAAGTTTCAAATATGTATTACTCTATGAAGTCAATAGTAAGGCAAAATATTAAATCTGTCTCTCTTCCCTTCCCCCCTCCCACACATACACTCACCCACATTTTTCTTATTGGTACTTCCAGTCCATGAGAAAATATTTACTTCCCTGACAACTTCAGTCTATAAATTGGCATTTAAAAAGCAGCACTTTGCCAGTTAACTCTTAGCTCTTGCTAAGAGCAAGAGTTAACTCTTGCTCAAAGTGAAGTCTATTTCAGCTGCATCATTGTATACAAAAGATATTTGAGTGTGAGGAATTGCAGAGATGCAGAGATAACATTTTATTGTACAGATGTCTATGTAGTATGGCTCACAGGGATGCCGAAGTCAATTGTAATCTAAAATAATCTCAAAATCATAAATGATAGGGTGTTAATATGATGGTCAGAAGTTAAGATATTACTACTGCATTTGTTAAATGTTTGGAAGATTATGGATCATTCATTTTCAAAGTCATTTCATTCAAATGTGCATGGTATCTTGTTTTGTTGCTACCATCAGTTAAAACCCTCCTAAGCACTTTTGCAATCTCTCATGTCACATTACTCTCAGTAGTGGACTATTCTTTATTATCCCATAGTACAGATCACAAGATTTAGATATGTGACAGTAAATTATTTATTCAAGGTCAATAAAGAGCAAATATGGGCTCTGAATTCGGGTTTCATGACTACGACTTTTATTGACCACACTATTCTGCTTCCCATTTATAATACAGAATTTTATTTCTCTAAATGGAAACTTAGATAATGAGGTATAATGCATCCTAGAAGATACTTTGTGATATTTTCCTTCATAGCACTTCTAAATTCTTTTTCCAGGAATAAGCTTAACACCCATTTCATAATTATTAAGGTGTAAATGGAAGAAAATCTTTGAAATTTCCATAAGGCTGGTTATTCTACATCAGTTATTTCAGTTCAAAGTCTTCACAAGGTTTTACCTGTCATAATAATCAGTATCTTCTATTTGCTTTTGTGCCTTAAAATTCTGAGTGCTAACACTATGTTTTAGATGATTTCTAATGTTCTTTCCTGCTCCAAAATTCTATGATTCTAATTAAAGATTCACTTTCCTTTAATGTATGAATTACAAAAAGGGGAATTGTTCTTAAAATCCACTGGGCAATGCCAAATGTGGTGATACACACGTCCAAATCCTAGCAACTTGAGAGACTGAGGTAGGAGGAATGGAAGTTCAAGGCCAGAGGCAGCCTGAGTAACTTAGCATGAGACTCTGTCTCAAAATAAAGCTGGGGTACAGTCTAGTGGTAGAGCACATGTGTGTGAGGCCTTGGGTTCATTTTCAAGCACCAAAAAAAAAATTCACTGGCCATTGCATGAAGTAGCCTTCTAGCAGCCTGAAAGTGTTGATTTAAAGTATATACATTTAAAAAAAAATCCATTTGCAAATGGATAAATAAGATAAAGTCATTTTGGAGAAAGAAGAGTCCTTTTAAAGTCCAATATATCATAATTTAAAAGTTTTGCTATTTTCAATAAATTTCAATAAAGAATCTAAGTTTCTATTTATACTTCATTCTTTAAACTATTGGCCATGGAGAGTCCTTTTTCAGCTCTTCTCTGAAAAGAAGTTAATATACTTTAAGTCTAATAAATTTCTTGTTTAATCAGTTTTTCAATGTTATTACTGTATACAGAATGTATAAAGAAATGTATCTCTCTAATCATCTCAGAGCCAAGATTACAGAGACACAAAAGAGCTGGGACTTTTAATAGTAATAAATATAATGATAAGATTGATTAAGTCACAAAGATAACACATAAATATATACTCTTCAAGTAACTTTTCTTAGTTATACCCAAATCTGATGGACATGTAAAAATAAATGAACTGCAAAATACAGAATAATCACACAGGCTTCAATCTATAGCATAGATAAAACTGATATTTAATGTCTGATTTTATAAGGTGAAATTCTGCTCTTTCCAAGTTCTGTGGCTGTGAATTAGGGACTTCTAGTACTGCAATAGTAGTGGTCACAACAATAGACATTTGAAAGTAAATTATTTTTTACTTAGTTTGCACATGTATAAAACAAGGATTTCAGTACTACAAGATTCTTTCCACATGCATAAACTCTTCTGAACAATTCACACTACTTATTAGGAAGTTAAATGAGGAAGTATGATTTAAGAATCCACACAAACAAGTTTGATATTTTCATAATTAGTTCTATGTCAGAAACCACAATAAAATCTATTTAAAATTATAGAACAAACACACACCATGTTGCTGATAAACAGAAATTGGGCACTTCACAGATAAATTAGCTATATGCAACTCATGGAGTGAAAGATGGTAACTAAAATCACGGAAACTGCTATTGTCTGAATGTTCATATCTCCCTCAAATTTACTTGAAATCCTAACCCCCATGGTAATGAGTTCCAGTGAGGCACCTAGGGAAGTGAGTAGTAGTAAAGAAGAGCCTTCAGGTATGAGATTAGTGCCATTATAAAAAAAATAAATCCAGATATTTCTACTTTCACTATGTGAGGACACAGGAAGATTGTCTTCCATAAGTAGATGGGGCCCTTGCCAGACACCAATTACCAGCATCTTGATCTTGGACTTTTCAGAATCCAGTACCATGATAAATTTTCTTTCATAAGCTACCTAGCTTATGGTATTTTGTTACTGGAGCTGGAATGGACTAAGACAGAAACAAAAGAAGATGTAAAAACATGAAATGGTTTGTCTCTAAATATTAATATATCAAATTTTTTAAGACCAAGTAGAACATTGTGAGATGACATTATAAAGTTTTAAAACATTATAATATTAAATATTGCTTACCAATTAGTTGTAAAGGAATCAGTTATATCCACATATTAACATAATTCATTTGGAGAAAAAATTGCTTTTATTTTCCTCATAAATGAATCTCATTTGTATCTATATTTCCCTAGTACAATAAGGATAATACATTTTTAAAATGTGTAAATATTTGCTTTCCAGTTTTACTTATAATAGTTTGGCCTTCTAAGAACAGGAGACTCATGGATAATCAAATAAGAAGTGTTCATTTGATAGAGTCAAAGATAAAACTTAAATTTTGACTTTTCAGACAGCTTATCATTCACACTCAGTATAAATATAGGTCTTATGGCACATCAGAGTTGAAACGATAAGTTTACAAAGACAGAAAAAAAAGAAGACAGCTCAAAAGGCCACACAAAATAGCATAGCATAAGATCTGAATGTCAGGAAGAAGTCATGTACCTGTTATCTCATGAACAGTGACAGTCTACAAGTAAAATTTGGTTATTTATAGCTATAGCAGTGAATGACATTAAAAAATATGAAAAACATTAAATACAAAAATACATTACTTTATTTCCTTACAGATACATTGCTGTGTGCATGCAAAAAGCATATGAAAGTGATATTAGAATGATGCTTTGCTAGAAAGAAATATAGCAGCTTCAAGTAAAGGTATGAATGATAGTAGACAAAAGAAAGTTTAGAGACAGAGGAGATCCCTATGTTTTGTTATAATTCCTTTTGGTTATTTGTATATATCTCTTGTTCCCATTTTATCCCTTAGTTTGTCCACTTCAATTCTGTCTCTCCCTATATTTACTTCTTCCAAGGTGCCCAGGATATGGTTAGTTGATGAAAATGGCAAATTTAAGATACAGTAAGAAGAATGTCCTAGAGATACAATGGTCAAAAAGAAACACAAATTTCCTGCCCTCATGGAGCTTACACTCTACTAGGAAAAACTGACATTAAATATAATCATACATATAAATACATAATTACAATTATGCTTATTGTGAAGGAAATGAACAAACCTCTAAGCAAAACATTAACACTTAGACGAGAAAAAATTAATCTATTTTCTTCAACTAGTAACCAGCTATTATGGCTGGATTTACATGTATAACTTAATTTCATTTTTCTTGATTTAAATTATCATTGCTTTCTTTCAGACTACCATCAAAGTAAAATATAAATAAATAAACAACTAACTGTTGGAGTAAAGTGAACAGTTAAACATACACCCAAAAAATGGAAAGAAAAATTTAGCATATTAGTGATCAGAACTATACCATTGACAAATTTCAAGATAAAAAAAAGCAAACAAAATTTCATGAGCATCATTTGGATCCATCTACGTACAACCAATAGCAGTAAAGTTGGCTGGATAATGTCTTCAGCTCTCTGAAAGAAAGCTATAATTCATTAAAATGAAGTTTGTTCTTAATGTTATCTAATTAGAGGTGACATATTCTTAATTAGAAATCATGAAAACAAATCCAAGTTATTTAGTCTAAAGTTTGAAATGGAACAACTAATTTAAAATAGTAGGCACTGTGGCCTATGGGAAAAGTGACAAAGTTTGCATATCATTCACTGCGATTCTGTCAGCACTTAGCAACAATCCTTAACACGTCTCCATCTCATTGAGCCATTTTTATCAGGTTCAAATGATAAAGCACTTTGCAGTTTCCCAACCTGGAGACATTATGGAAAAACAGAAGAATCCCCATCAACTTGAGAAGGGTACATCACATCATAAAGTGGTACAGTGCTTACCTCTGGAGAAAGGAATGGTGAGGATGAAGAAGGTTATCAAAAGGATAAAAAAGATTGCTGTTTTCACATGTGTTACTTTTTTTTTCTTACTTTTAAATGAAATGTATTAATCTATCGTTGGATATTTAAACATTTAGAAACTAACAAGAGACTAATAAGAAGTCAAAATCATTATGTTCTTGAATCCAATTTCACTTCTTGATTCAAAAAAATAAAAATAAAAGACATTAGTCTGTGAGGTTCAGTCCAAAGCCCTTGAATTCATTTGCTCCACAGAAAAGAAGTGATATGGAGAAAATTGCTTCAGTATTATATTGTAATGCAAAGATTTGGGAAATAAGAATTTACAATGCAAATCAGTTATTTTACACTGGTCATGCATAACTAGGATTTAACCTGATACATAGAGGTACAACGTCAAATTTCTAGACATTTCTTGACTCCTGTAACAGGCAACATAAGGCATAGGAATTTACCTATGAGAAACCCTAATTCATGTTATCTTTACCTTTTTCTGAATTCCTATCACATTGTATAACACTCTCATTGCACTTCTGTCATTTATACTAACTTGTCCATACGTTTTCATTTCCCTATTTTATTGACATGCTTTTAATGTAATGCCCTGTGATAGTCATGATTGTAATTTTGCTCTAGAATGTAGATTTGTTGAATTAACTTTGCTGTTAAAAAAAAAACTGACAAAAATTGGGATATACATATATAGATAAATATTCTCACAAAAAGACATGCAAGTAGAAAGGAGACAACTGGTGGGGAAAGTGGAGAGGGGGAAGGAGGGTCAGGAGATGGTAAGGGGGAAGTTACGTGAGCAATGTACAATGAAATGCATATAAGGGAATGTCATGAGGCCCATTATGTTGTACACTAAAAATTACTAATAAAAAAGGAAAAGAAACTCTTTAAAAAAAGACGAGTGACAAATCGTGTTTCTCATTTCTACATATCTAATTAACAAATATGTAATGGTGACCACTCTGATTTTTAAAATACTCAAGTACATCTTAAAATATTTCTCTTTTTAACATTTCTTAAAAGCATCATTCCACTAATTGAAAAAAGAATACAATGGAAAAATTGAATTCTTGTCCTCTGTACCTTCACATGAGGACAAAATGTGATGAAAGGTGGTGAAATGAAAATGTAATTTTTGCTACACATGCCAACAGAAAACATTTAAGATTGACATGGTAGAACTGAATGAAGTTAAGTGATACTCAACATTAATTACAATAACTGATAACAGCTGAATATAAACTAACTATTCCATATGCAGAGTTAAATGGTTATATATTAGGAAATTATTTAAAGAGTTACTTTTTCACAGAATAGGGAATATATGTATGTATACTTAGAAATTTTGGGTATATACACACATTTATACAAATATGTGCATGCATATGTATTAAAATATGCATTACTCAGTCAATGAAACAAATGATAAACTAAGTACCCTTTATGCCATTCTGACTCTTGAGTCCACATACTAAAGAATACGTGGGAAATACCCAGCACAGAGTTAGCAGTCAATGGGCATTAGGCTTCAAGTAAAAGGATTTAGGAAGCACTTTAAATGGTATGTTGGTTTTGTTGTTGTTAGGTGTGTTGGTGTCTATATTTGACTCATGGACTCATAGCAACCCTACAGAGGAAACACTATTGTCAGTGCTTCTCTGCTATTCATGGGGTTTTCAATGGCTGATTGTTTTTTGGGAGTGGGTTGCTGGGTCCCTCTGCTTAGCCTACAGCACCTGGTGTTCCCAGGCGGTCTCCCATCCAATTACTAACCAGGCCCAACCCTGCTTAGCTTCTGAGATCTGATGGGATCAGACGTCACAGTGGTACAGCTGCAGGCCTAAACAGTATACAAAATCTTTAAAAGAATTGATAGATATTTTTAGTTACATAGTTGTTAAGAGACTTGAAACAAAATTAAATTATATTATTGGAAATGGATGACCAAAACAAAAACTGCAATAGCATGTGTAATTGGCTCAAAGCATCCAAGCAGCATTTGCTTCTAAGGTTCTACTTTATACATTTAAAACTTTGATATCATTGCTTACTTATTGTTTGGTTCATGTTTAGATGTTTTTTCAAAGAGAAAAAGATCCATTGCTAGAAAACACAAATGTAAAGTGTAGAACTGTAAGCTCTTGTCCTAGTTCACCATATTCATATTTAGAGTATAGGAAAGATTCAAAGAAAAGACATATTCCTGTATTTAAAATAACAATATTTTAAGAACCAGAGACCAAGGGCACATTCACTAATGTACAATTTAAAATGGTTGGAGACTATCTTCTTCATTTGCCACAGCTGCATATCTCCTATTTCCTTTTAATGACAACACTAAATATAATGTAGATGGTTCTAAATGACAAAATGTACTTATGGGTTTCATATCAACACCATCAAAAAGCACACATGGCTGACTTACCAAGTGACGCAGGAATATATAGCTCGTTAATAATGTTCTTAAAGTTAAAAAACATAAAGAAACAGCATGCTTGTTTTGACTCTCTGATGATCTCTTTCACGACATTGTCCTAGGTTACCATAGAGTTAATGTGTATATATAACATTTAGCAGACAACAAGGCGGTGAGCCCACGTCAGGACAATTTTGGTGCTGCACATGCTTAGACTTACATCTCAGTACAGAATGGCTAGAGCAGGTGTACTCCACCAGAGTTGCATGTTTTGAGGATGATATATTTATGGTTACTGCACTCATCATTTAACTACCATTATATGATACTGCGGAAACTGACACCAATACTGTAGCTAATTTCTAAATATACTAATTATGTGAGTAGCTGACATGAATAAACCACTCTAAAAACAAAATAATGGGGGAAGAGGGTGAAACAAACATTCTGATGGATTTTTCTTACCTTAAAAGTCATAAATGTTCATTAACACACATACCTACCTCCCAGTACCCATTACCAATGCCAAAAGGTCTAACTACATTTGCATCACTTAGATACACTGTGATTCATATAGATTATATTAGAAAGAAATAAAATAAGGATATACCTTTACTTTTACCTATGCATTTGATGGAATGGTTCCATGAAGAAAGGTTTTCCAGACAAAGAGAATAAAGGGAAAAACAACAATAAGAATTATGAATATATGTCAATGTACTGTTCTCTGAAAATTAAACAAATCAAGAAAATATAAATAAAGTTTTGAAGACAAATGGAGAGGCAATGAGTACATTCTGAGAATTCTGACCCCTTTTTAGGGCAAGTACATGCAAGCTATTGGAAGGCCCATGCTCATTTTAAAAGACTATACAGAAGAAAGGTACACAATGACAGTAGGTAGAAAAAGTATTGATTCTATGGAATACTACTCTCAGCATTCTAGAAGCTACAAGCCAAAGATGTCTGCATGTTCCCAAACTGCCATGCATGGATGAAAAATGAGCTATTTCCATATAGTAGGTTGAGTACTTTTTTCAGACATGAACTTCTGACAGTTCTTTGTTTTTCTTTACTATAGCCACCCTTAATTGCATATGTTGATAAATGGATAGAAATTTTCAACCACAATTTCTTACATCTCATTTATTTGTAGATATTATAGTGCAAAGAATGAAGGAAAATAAAAGTCACAGGAGCAAAACAAAACCAAACCAACAAATAAAAGTGAGGAAAACATATGTAACATATGAACAAAATTTATGTAATTCATTTGCAGCCAAACAATTTGCAAGCATTTGCCCATACTTTGCAGTGATGGTTTGAAAGCAGCTACAGAACAAGAAAACACTGAAAGCAGAGTGGAAAAGGAACAGAGCCCATACCTTGGTCGCCCATCATCAGGTGCGCCAGACCTTGAAGGGAAACAAGAGCACAGTCAGCAATAAACAAGGGAGCATGGGAAGGCAGGGTTGTCACGGTGACAAAAATGTCCAGTGACAGACATCTTGCTTCCTATGAGACATGTCTGTATCACAGAGGCAAATCAAAAAGCATTCTTTCAACTCTCTGGTGGAATGCTTTGGGGCAAGGAGTTACGGAACTGAAGTTTAAACCCTGGTATATGCTGCACTGTGTATTTTTCTACATATCAGTTGGAACAATCAGAAGTATGAGTATGACTTAAAATCCAACCAATCCCTTAAATATTCCATCTGCCCTTTGTGCCCTTTGATGAAATTGTTTTCAGCGTCGCCCCATAGGGCTTGTCATTCTTTAACAATGAAATTATATTTTTAAAAACACAAAGAAATACTTGAAACAAGGGCTGGGTCTGATCTTTTTCCCCTCATCAAAAAATGAGCATTTTCATAATTAAATGGAAAAAAAGTCCTTAGTCACATTGAAATGATAATGCAGAAATGTCTCCTCGTCTGATACATGTAGCAATTGACTAGGCTTGTTCAAATACCAATAAATAAATAAATAAACAAATAAATAAATAAAATAAAAATAAAATAAAGTCTTTAGACATGCAGTTGTAAAGTTTGAACTTACTACAGAATAACGTTCTTAAGAAACAATGGATCAGCTTTACACAGGCTCTAGTAATTTTCTATGGAGAACAAAATTACCTAGCATCTTATTTAAATGTTACTGAAATGCTGAACTACAAGCTAGTGTAAGTGTATTTGCCTAAGTACATAGTACAGATATAATTTCATCAAGGAATATTTCTAAAAGAATATTGATGTCTCTTTGTCTATTTAAATTATTTATTTCCTGCCTGACACGTAACATCAAAGTGAAGATTAGTCTTTATCTAAAGAATTTTGCATTTTTGTTTGTTTTTTGTTTTTTTGAGACAGAGTCTCACTATGTAGCTGCAACTAGCCTTGAACTCCAAAACCTCAGCTTCTTGAGGGCTGGGATTACAGGCATGCTCCATCTTGCCCTGCACTACCAGGCCCAGCTGCAGATGTTCTTTTAAAAACTTATTTCACTATCCAAGAAGCTACTTTTTACTGAAAGGTATAAGTCTTACTTTTTTTCTCTAAGTTCAAAAATACAGCTATTTTCAATTCATGTATATTTCAAGAATTTAGAAAAAATGTTACAGCAATGTAGTATATACACATTAAGTTGAATAATTTGTATTCTCAGTTCCTATTGCTATTTCAGCTATATTTGAAATTTTATTAGAGCTGTAGGATATTTACAGAAGTTGTATCAATACTGAAATCACCTGTGATTTCCTAAAGTTTTAAGGTTATTCAAAATTATCTATAACGCAGATGTAATTATATATCATCATATGATCATAATATATACATTATTTAACATTAAATTTGGTATTTCTGTAATATAGCCTCTTTGTATTTTCTGAGTGATTTAAATAAAAAAATTGACATACAGAGATTAAAAAGTTTATGATCTGCTGATAATTGATGACGAGCCATATGGAACAGTGGCAGAGGAACGGTGGCAGATCTGTCCAAGTTATGTAATTTTTCATCTAATTTTACTTTTTAAACTGCTATATATGTATTATTATAAAAATACTTCTAGTAACATTTTATAACTTTTCTGTAGACTAAATCAGGGAATTAGGTCTAATAACATCTTTTACACGATATACATAGAGATTTCTAATGGTTTTGACACTACATTAATAAGGATGAAAATTAATAAATCCCCAAAGTGTGCGTATGCCTGTTAAATATCCTACCTCTAAGTAAAGAACTATATTTTCAAAGTCACATTATAAATAAGGATATTAAAGTTATGATTGAATGAAAGTTACTACAGCAAATTATAAGCCTATATTCTGAGAATCTTATCAAAATGTTGCATGGAAGGAGTGTGTGTGAAAAGAGAGGTGTTAATGCTAATTTGGCTGATTTTAAAATCCTTTGGAGTACAACTGGATTTAAAAATGAAAAAAATAAATGGAATGTTTTACAGGACTGTTAACTGCAAAAGAAACGGAAATGATATCTTAAAAATAACTCTCAAATTAACATCACAATATAAATGAAACTGATTTTGAAAGATATCAGACCTTCATGCTAATATTGTTTTTATAAAATATATACTCATATCCACTTAAAAATATAGGTCGGAAAAAAAAGAAGCCATGTTCAGAACAAACACTTGAAAAAAAGTGATTCATGATTTAATTTATTTTATGTAAATAATAGAAATGTTCACTAGCAGTTATAACATAGTCCATGAAAGAATCCCAAATAAGATGGTGAACCCTATTACTGACCAATGCTGTGTTAGCATGAGGTGCTCTTTTTTGACATATGAAATCTTAGTAACTTTAAAGGTTAATCTACTTATCTGTAACTTTGGATGTGGTGTCTTTTTGTAAGAAATCCTTTATTCTGTAGAAATGTACATACTTTCATGGAATGACTACATTTCACAATATGACAGCAAAATAAAATATGCTAAATGCTGTCTTCTGACATATAAACAGTAATAAATTGCTTTTGCAAGAACTGTTAATGCTGTGATTATATAAAATAATAGAATGTATGTAAATGTTAAAATTTTCTCTTTCACAATTACTTTACATAGCAGTTCCTTTTGTATGTTTATTCTTTAAAAATTTGATTGGCAGCACACTGACTAATGCTTTCAAGTTCTTTAAGAAAAAGGTTGAAATATATTTGTTGGATTCTACAGGGATATTCTAAGTTTCTCAAAATTTCTTGATAAAGACACTATAAGAAACTTGAATCAAATATTACAGCTTACCAGACACAGAATATTACAAATATACTTACCAGTAATCATATCCGAGTGCTGTTTGCTTTCATTTCCACTGGCCAATGGCTTATTTCTTAATCTAAATTTATGTCCCTTACCTATAGTCACTATTTTATTCTATGTTCTTTTTATAAAACAAATCATCTGAAACAACCCAATGGGCTTGAAATGATATAATGGTAAACATTTCCAACAGAAAGGAAGTCATTTTGATCAAGAAAAAAAATCGAAAAAGGATCATGCACTGTATTCTGAAACCGCAAAGAAATACTTTCTCTTTTAAAATAAAAGAAGAAGTAGTATTGTATCATTTTTCCATACAGAACACTGCAATAACTATACTTGGGCTCATACAGGATACCAAAACCCATCAAATGCTAGAGTTAAGATTAAAGAAGTTTTATATCCTTGGGGCTGACAGGGTTGAGAGAGTATGTGTGCTCTGTATGAAAAGCGATACACAATCCAAAATCAACAAATGTTCAGAAAGTTCAACTTACCGTCTATGTTTGAGATGTCCTCTATTAATACTAAGAAACAATAGGTAAATGAGAGTTGGAAAATAAGGTAGAAAGCACCCACCTTCCACATTGTTGTCTTCTGAAAGCACATGACAAGGAGGGAGAGAAAAGGAAAAACATTCATTAAGCAGCATGCAGACTGGACCTTGCCTTTGCATGTCTTCTTCATGCAAGGCATCAAACACATCATGCAAGTGCTCCATCACTATCATTCAAGGGAAAAACAAAATCACAGGGGAGCAGATTCCCTCCCATTGGCAGTATTTACAGGATATTAGACAAAATTTCAGCAATACTGCCATGTCATGAACAAAAGGTTCTTTCACTGTCCTGTGTAAAGCAAGCATTATTATTATTACAGATTACTGGCAGAGTCTTTGTTGTTGTTGTTGTTGTTGTTGTTGTTGTTGTTGTTGTTGTGTGCCATCGAGTCGGTATCCGACTCATAGCGACCTTCATAGGGTTTTCAATGGCTGTTTCGGGATTGCCTTGGGAGTGGATTGCCAGGCCCATCTCCTGTTTTTGTGGTGCTGGGAATTGAATTCAGGATCTCAGAGACTGCAGTACAGTGCTCTACCGACTGAGCTAAATCCCAGCCCACAGAGTCTTTGTAGGCAATTAGTTTTTAAAGTTGTTTGTTGTTGTTGCTATTGTTTTAGTAATTCTTGAAGTTTCTTGATGTATTGATTTGGACCTGCATAAAAGACAGTCCATTAGAAATAGCTATGAAATTTCACCTAGTTACTCTGAGTCTTCCAAATATGTCATCCATTAGCCATTGCTGACTTTTAGCATCTCTAATAACTCAACTGACTTCCTTAAAAAAGCACATGAACTTATGCCACTAAAACCTACAATTTATTTGGCTTATTTATAATGTTCACATTGTATTGCAAATGATGATAGCTTGTTATAATTTATTAAAACTCTAGCTTCAAGAGATGTTAAGTAGAAGAGGTGAACATTGCAAGAAAAGTCCACTTCAGATCTATCCATTGTGCAAGTTTATCATGATTTAATCACTTTGTACTTCTGTTTAGGATGTGAATATGTATGTACTTAAGGTAATGTCAATATTTAGCAAAATTTCCTTTGTATTGCTATATATCTATATGTTTATATATTTTGTACTTTTAATCATATTTCCATGTGTGCATATATATGTATGTGTATGTATATATACGCACACACATATATAAACGTGTGTGTGTGTGTGTGAGTGTATGTGTGTGACAAACCATATACAAGCAGATTTTTTTTCTTTTTTCTTTTTTGGTAGTACTTAGGGGTTGAACCCAGGGACTTATACATACTTTGCAGTGCTCTGCCACTGAGATGCACCTCAGCCTCTTTGTAATTTTATTTTTAGTGGTAGAGTCTCTCTAAGTTAGGAAGATGGCCTCTGCCCTCCAGCCTGCAATCCTCCTGCCTCTGCTTTCCAAGTCACTTGGGTTACAGACGTGCACCATCACTCCTGTCTTAAAGGCAGATTTAGTATGTATTTCCTACACATAATCCTTATAAATGTATGAAACTTAAATGGTTATTAGTACCTACTGGACAATTCAAGTTCTGAGAAACAAGACTTGGCAGTTAGACAAGAAATGGAAGGGGACGGTATCTTAGAAGACTTAGGGAAAGAGTGAGGTTTTAGTACTTATCCAAAATTTTCAATAGCTAATTATATCCATGTGGCCATTATAATATGATCCTTCTACTTTGTTTAATTGATTTATTTTATAAAGTGTTCATTTGATCAAAAGTTTTTCCAAGAATAAAACAATGATAAGGGTAGAAACTTGAGATTAAAAGAAAGTATAAGTGCACTACTTCATTAGATTCAATTAATATCTCCTCTAAAGGATAAAATTACTAATGAATTAAAAATCATCAATTTTGTCTAAACTATATTAGCTAGAAAATAAAATATCAACCCAGGCACATTTACCGATATAGTATTAATATATAAAAGAAATTCAATAGCTCTGCTAAATATGGGCATAACATCTTTACACAATACTTGGTTTGCCAAAATTTATTTTGAAAGGAACAACAAAAATGATTCAAATGATTCAAATATTTTATATGTGATAGTCACTTCTACTTTGTTTTTGGTTTAGAATCTATCAAATAAGGAATTAAACTGAATTTGTTACTTTTCAGTGGTGACTGTTACATGAGTGCAAATATAATAATTTTGTTTTACTGTTTTATATTGGAAACAAGACAAACAACTTTAAGATATACTTTATTTTTATATTAACTGCCCTTTGAAATTATGTTTCTTGTTTAAGATGCTTTTACAAGTAAGATCACTTAGAATGTTCAGTAAAATAATAAAATCTGGGAATTTTTAGGAGAATTAAGGGCCAAGCCTGTCAATTACTATGACAATATTTAATTTCTTTAAGCAAAAAGTTACCAAATATGATTGTGAATAGCAGACTCACAGTAGGGGTTTTGGTAAGAACTGCAAATAGGAAAAAGATAGAAAAACAAAACAACAAAATAAAACAGGCCCAGGCTTGACAATTATTTTAGAAAAGAGCTAAGTAGTGCCTGAGGAAAAGAAGTGCTCACAAAGTCAAGATCATTGATTCAGTCCCCAGAGAATGAGTTTTAGTTTCACTGTTAACCAAGACAGGAGCTCACAGGTGGAGCCATTGATCCTGCCCTGCCATCCAGCTGTTTTCTCACTTCCTATTTATAAAGAGAACAAGCTTAACTAATAGGACTTCCTGTATGTAAATCCAAGTCATGCCCAACATGTAAACAAATCCTGACTTGACCACATTCAGAAAAATGTTCTGTCTCAGAAGATTTAGATTTTAAAAAAAGAAAAAAAAATCAAAGTACTAGAGTAAAAAGAAAGGTGATATACTAACTTCATTTTTAAAAAGGAGGAGGAAAGAAAAAGGAGGAGGAGGAGAAAATTGGCTTGGAATGGAATTTCTTGGAGTTCTCAAAATTCTCAGATTGAAACAGTATTAAAAAGAACAGAAAAGAAAACGTGGGCATCAACTAGTGGTGGCTCTATTATTTACAACCACTCTTCAGGTATTTGTCTTTTTCTCCATCCTTCTATTTTGTTTTTAGACTAAACAATGGGTATAGATATAGAAATACATATATATGAGAATAGTTTTTCTCATCATATCAACTTCTGCTTTGTGTTTATATATTGTTACACAACCAAACACTATTTTGTTTTTGAGCAGCAGCAAAGAGAGAAGCTGAATTTTGGCATGCCACAATTTGAGAAGAAAATCATCTATTTTGGTTTATAGAAACAATCCATCTGGCCTTACCTGTGGACATGGTCAAGTTAGAAAAAAGAAAATCTCTTAATTTACAGAAAACCCTGGCTTCTTAATTCTACTGACCTAATCCTTGCTTAGTACAAATGGGTCTCTTCAGAATCAACTTTATTATGAGGACCACTCCACCTAAAAAGACCACACTCTCATTTTTTTTACTATAAAAATTATGAATCCAAAGCTGTGATAAAGCTACTTTGCATTTTATTTTTCACTCAGATAAGACATACTTCTTCACAAAAAAGGGAATTAGACACCAGAGTACCAGTCACGTTATGAAGGATGGCTGTGTGCTGATATAAAGGGAAACAGCAGATGGTTATACTGTATCTTTTTAAATTACTACAAGAGTATCTATATAATTTTTTCCCCCCTTTGGCCCTCAGTTTACAAGCATGCAAAGACAATAATTTAAGTTTTTCCTGACAGTTTTCTTTGCACATAATCTTAAAACTATATATGCTTCAAGGGAAAAAAATGAATAAGAAAATGAATGTACTTGTTTCAGAATAAAGAAAATTAGAAACTTACTCAAGACCAGTGAACAAATTAAAGTTTGGAATAAAATGTCATAAATAACTCCTTTCAGTATAATCAGTGTATACATTTAGCAATATGAAATTCTTCTAAATGTACTACTGACATTACTGACATTAAGACTTGGCCAAAGAAATTGCTGGGGCATCCCCTGGGCACTTTTCCTTCTCTTTGGTTTCTCTCCTTCTCTGCCAGTTGCTTGTGCATGCCTCCCTTAATTTTCTTTGACTCCCTCTCACCTCCATGAAAACTGCCACCACTGCAAGTGATCTGTTGCCCAGATCCAAGCTTTCCAAGATGAGGTACATGGAGGCAAAACTGGTAGTACTAACAGCAAGAAGGAAGATTCAAAATAACATTCTGTGTCCTCTCTCATGAAATGGGTTGCCAGCTTCTATACTCTTCTTTCTAGCCCTTGCTTTACTTCTTAAGACTTTGCCCCTCACTTGGGGGAGTAAATGCCAGTATAGCAGAGTCTGGTTCCCATGGTGGTACAGGATAGAGCTTTGTTTTACTTTATTTTATTTTTTTATTGTTAGCAGTTAAAGCCTTTAGAAAACATCTATATTCTGGAGATGCTTCAAGGCCTGGGAAATGGAGAAAATCATTGGCACTGAAAATCATTGGATTTATGTAGCAGTTAGCCAGAGGAAGAGAAACACTGGCCAAAAGCAAGAGTAAGTTCAAACAGAAAACGAAACATAAAGGTCCATTATGAGGACTTAGGGGAGGAAAGAAAGAGCCCTGGGCAGGGATCTGGCTAGTTTCAAAAATGCTTTTTAACAGATGGCCTCAGCACCCTGTTACAGATCCACCTAAATGAGAGTCCATGATACTACTGCCCAGCCTGCTTGGAGTCCTCATCCTGGAGCCAACTAGAGCAGCCAGTTTATTCCTGTTTCTTTACTGTTCAGGAGTAAAAGGAAGTATATCTCTAAACCAACCACAGCATTAGAGATATTCCTGGCATCATACATAGAAATCTAAAACCATTTTCCCTAAGATTTGTTTTTATAAAAATATCTGTGGTATTTAATTCAAAATGTTCCATCTTGTTAACAGCAACTATCAAAAAAAAATTGTAAAGAAAGAGGAAAACAAGACATGGGGGGAGGGGAGAGAATGGAAGGAAGGAGGGAAAAAGGAGAGAAGGAGTGAAAGAAGGAATGAAAGCAAGTTGGCAGATTCTTCTGATATTTGAGCTATTTGATGAGTCTAAAGAAATTTAATAATTATTAGTCAACACATACTGAATGACTCACATAAAATATAATTTAAATTTATTTTTATGAGGTGCTTTTGCAAAGATTTTCCTTCTTTCTTTCCTTCCTTCCTTCCTTTCTTCTTTCTTTCTTCCTTCCTTCCTTTCTTCCTTCTTTCTTGTGGTTCTGGGAATAGATCCCAGAACCTTGTGCTAGGCAAGCACTCTATCACTGACCTACATCACCAGCCTCTTTTTAAAATTTTTATTTTGAGACATAGTCTCATTAAATTATGCAGGCTGCCTCTGGCCTCAAATCTGTGACCCTCCTACTTCAGCCTCCCAAGCTGCTGGGATTACAGACATGCACTACTATACCACCAACTTCTGCCATTGTAAGGATTCCAAAACAAAACAACAAAACAAAAAACTGCACTGTTTTTTTTTTTTTAAGCCTCAATTCTTGCCTACACCTAAACTTTGAGAGTTACCATCTGTATATTCATTTCAATAGTTGGATTTAGGAAAGAAACATTGCATTCAACAGTGACTGTAAAAATGATGACAAGCACAGACTATGATGTATGTCTTCATGGCACTCAGTTTTATTTGTATTGCTTCCTGAGAAATGAATGCTTTCTGATAAGGAATTTAAAGATAACATTGAGCAGAATGTTTACTACAGATTCTCCCACCTGATCCCAGTCACCACTGCTACATAACACTCCAAAGAAAACTGGGTCTGGTGAGTAGTGTCTGCCTTTCTAAGAGTGTGAACTAAGCATATTTTAGAAAGTATAACAGGAAACCTCCAGGGTTGGAATATGAGAATAAATTTATATACACTCCTACCTACCTTCCCAACTTATCAAACTTCTACTACATATTTGAGTATGCCAGTACTCAGATGTGACTTTCTCTGTGAACAGATGAATAGCAGGCATCCTCCGGCCCATGTGCAAGTTACAGAGAATAGACTGTAATGTGTCCTGGTTTCTCCATCATTAAGATGAAGAATAAATACATCTATTAGATGCTCTTTTCTTTTCTTTTCCACAAATCACTACCAAAGAGGTTTTTCAAATAAACATTCAAATCCTTCTGACACTATTAATCTGCAGTTAGATTCTTAGGATCATAGACCAGTCCAAAGCACATCCATTTAATTTTCCTAAGAAAAATCAGAAGTATTTTGTGCTGAAATTCAGAGGAATTTGCATAAAAATATGACTGAACTATTATATAAAGAAGTCCTAAACTTAGTATTCAACAAAATAAATTTACTTTATTACTTTGTATCCCACCAACATTTATCAATAAAGGGGAAAATAATTAAGGTTACATATATTGCATAGAAAATACAACTTTATTATTTTTTTTTGCTGCGGTGCTCAGGGTTGAACCAAGAGCCGGGCATGTTACAGATGCTCTACCCAGCCCATTTTCATTTCTTACTTTTTATTTGCTGGGGTTTAGCTAAGTTGGTAGGGTGCTGCGCTACACTTTCTGAGGATCCAGGTTCAATCCCTAGCACCACAAAACAGGAAAAGGACATGGCAGTCCACTCCAGAAACAATCTAGAAACAACTACTAAACACCCTATGAGGCTTGCTAAGAGGCGGACGGGACTCGACAGCACCTAACAACAACAATTTTTTTTTTTTTTTTTGAGACAGAGTCTCACTAAATTACACAGGCTGCCTCTGGCCTTGAACCTGGCTATACTCCTGCCTCAGTCGCCTTGTTGCTGGGATTAAAGGTACATGCCACCACACCTGGCTAAAAATAAAACTGTTTATGTAACATGACTGACTTACCAATTATATAAACATTCTTACAGGTAAGGAAAAACAATTTTATTTCAAAGTAAGAAATATCTCATCTTGTTATTGTCAATTCAATAAGATGTTTGCAAATGTATTAAATGCTTTGGAAAGGAAAATGCACTGAATATTAAAAGGGTTTTTCAGTTCTTTACAGCTTTTGGTTGTTCAAGTTGCTTGGGGTGCAAAACTCAAGTTATTTGCATGTTTTCGAATTTAGGGCTAATTTTAACATTTTTGTAGAAGTCACTGAAAAGTATTTGAAAGTAAATAGGCTTTTTTTAGCTAAATAAATTCAGCCAAATTAAAATTTTCTAAGAATCTCTCAGGTTTGATGAAAATATTACTTATAAATAACAAATGTTTAGTAATCTTTTCAGATTATTGAATAGGTCATTTACACAAGAGAAAGACTTGTGAAGAATCCTTCCACTCTTCCAACATTGAAATCATTTAGTCTAATAGTACCTCAGGGTGAACCACATAAAATTACTGTTTCTAGGTCAAAATTTGTCCAATATGAAGTTTTATAGGGAACAACTCAATACTTGTAAGTTGTCAGTTTTTCTACAAATTGCTATTCCTACTTCCTAAAAGTACTGTAATAACTTCAAGTTAAATCATAACTTTATTGTATTCTTTAGAATCAATCAATGGAAAGCAAAAAACCAACCCAGTGAATACATTTTTATGTAAAATGATTAAATGTTATGAAGATCTCAACAAACTTTCTCCAAATATTCTAGAGAAATAAGAATAAAAATATGTATTAATATTTGTGTAATCTTGTCATTTAAATGTCCTCTCATAAACATTACCATAGTTAACCTTTGCATTATCTCATTAGTTAACCCAGTGTGGTTCAGTGAGTTGCCCAGGGCCTACAAACAGAAAGTAGAAAATTCTCTATGGGTTTACAAAGTATGTTTCAATGCTCCTTACCCAGGTCCCTATAGATTACGAAGACTGTTTAAAAAGAAAATGAACATGAAGGGTTTGTACTATTTAAGGGAATGCTGGAATGCCAACCAAGAGTGGGTTATGCTCTTAGAATTATTACCAAAATATTTGTTAGCATCATTTTTTAAAGAAGGAGTAAGAAGACTGTAAGATGACTAAATTACTTCATTTGACCTAGTTACAAGAAGGCAGAAAAAATTTAAGGAAAATATTTCTTAATTGCAATTATTTGTTAATTGTATAAAGTCAAAGAAAAATTTCTCTACTGAAAAAAGTATCTTGACATTCTTCCCGATATTATTAAAATGAAGTATTTTCCCTGGAAATGAACACATCTAAAAAATCTTTGCCCTACTTTGGAAGCAAATATTAGGTCCAGATCTATAAAGGTGTTTACCCATAGGCATTCCAACTGCTTAAAATAAATGGAAGATTATTTCATATATTTCTTACTGTATTTAAATTTTAAAGGCAATTGTTCATTTCATTCACATGCCACAAAAATTTGCTTTCCGTATCTCAAACAAAAGACATTTTCATTGAAATCTGAATATTTGGCAGGTGAGGCAGGATATTATGAATGTGCCACATAATATATACTTCTCTTTTCATTTTAATTCTAAAATGCAAATCTGATAAAAAATACTACATTTAATCTCCTTACATACATGCAGTATAGTAAATCTTCTGAGAACTAAAAAGTAAATTCAGATCTTTTAGAATTTGAATACAAGTTACAAAAAAATAATTTCCTAAATACATTGTCCACACTCCAGTTTTCTTTCCACAGGGTAAGCGGAAAATAATTTGTTCACAGGTGCAATCCTTTCTATATCTTTGACAATGTCATATACATAGTTGTTTAGGAAAATGCCTAGTACCTAATTAACCAATAAAAACTCTAGCTCATACGGAGAAAGAAACCATAAGCTTGAATAACCTCATCATTTTCTGTTGATTTACTGATCCATAAAATCAAATCATAAATACAAGCTTTTGAGGTACCTTTATAATTCCTCCTTTAATGCTTTCTTTCAACTGTCAGCCACTGCTTGAGAAAACATGCATAAATATAAAGAAATTTTTCTTTTGTGATCTTATAAAGCATCTTGAAGGATTCATTCCACCATTCAAAGTAGTTAATTTTATGTTTAAAATAGCAGAATAGGAGGATGATACACCTAATTATTTCTTGACATTTGTGTAAATGTCTTTTCTATGATTACCAGAAAATGTTCATTCTTTGGACACAAACAATTTCCAAGCTGAAAATTTAATTTTCAAAATAATCACATCAGGTTATGACTCATTATAAGTTTCTTTTTTAAATAAAAGCACTCGGCAATACAATGATATCATTACTACAATTCTACAACACCCTACTCCCCAGCTCTAAAACAAAGGCAACAAAAAACTCATTCCTGAACAACAATATGACCATAAGTAATCCCTGTGTCACACATGTACATATGCATCCAATTCATATCTGATTTTATGAACAAGTCCAAACTTTCTTTTTTATTTTTCTCCTTTTTTTTTTTCCCCAGTACTGGGGGTTGAATCCAGGGCCTGGTGTTTGCATGCTTTGCAAATGCTGGACTACTGAGCTGCATCCCCTGCCCATTCTTTTACTTTTTTAGACAGGGTCTCCATAGGTTAGGCAGACTGCCTCTGGTCTCGAACTTTTGATCCTCCTGCCTCCGCCTCCCTAGGCACTGGGATTACAGGAGTGCACCACCACATCTGGCCAAGTCCAAACTTTCTTTCATTCTTTCTCAGCATAAAATATTTTTCTTTTACAAAAGTTAACATTAATAGAGTAAGTATACCAAATATTTGATAATACATTAATAACTCACCTGCTACTTGACCCCATTGAAAATATTAGTCCACTCACAATAGGAGTTAAATAAATTATAAAATTCTTTCTATCTTTTGTTTACACATAATAGAAGTGGAGCAAAACATATTTTTCTTTTCCTTTTTTATGGTGCTGGGATTGAAAATAGGCAAGTGCACATGCTAGGCAAGTGCTCTGCCGCTGAACTACATCCCCAGCCCTTGGTTCTTTGAGGCAGAGTATTGCTATGTAGCTCAGGTTGGCATTGAACTTCCTATGTAGTCCAGGGTGACCACAAATTTGGCATCCCCTAGCCCCTATCTCCCTAGCGGTGCGAATACAGTCATACACCATCATGTCTGGCAAGAAAAGCATTTTCTAATTGTATGGTCTAACATGGAAGCCACCAGAGACGTGGCTAATTACACTGCAATTAAAATTAACTAAAATTAACTAAAATTAATAATTCAGTTCCTCAGTTGCATACCCATATTCCACATAATCAACAACCATATATAGTTATTGGCTACCAGAATGGACAGCACAGATTATGAACATTTCTATCACAGAAAGATTTATTGGACAGCACTGTTAAGAGTTTTAAGGGAGCTATAACTTCCCTGGCAATACTTCTTAATATCAAGCTGTACCTGTTCTTCTTTACTTCTGTTCATTACAGAAAATAATTAAAATTAATAATGATAAAAATAAACCAAGTAGACAAATAAAAGCATTTTTGTAGGGTTAAAATACAGCAGAGATGAGGAAGTAAAAAAGGATAAAGTGAGTAACTCAGACCTTAAGTTAACTCCAGAAAAGACTGAGTGCCTACAAAGGAGCTACTCCACGGAAACAAATTGTTGTTGTTGTTGTTGTTAGGTGCCATCGAGTCGAGTCCGACTCATAGCGACCCTCATGGGGTTTTCAATGGCTGACTGTTTTGGGATTGCCTTGGGAGTGGATTGTCATGTCCTTCTCCCATTTTGCAGTGCTGGGAATCGAACTCGGGACCTCAGAGACTGCAGCGCAGCACTCTACCAACTGAGCTAAATCCCAGCCCACGGAAACAAATGCACCAAGAAAAAAACTGAGTAAGAAAAATAGGAAGATGGGCATGGTGATGCACACCTATTATCCCAGTGACTTGGGGGTGGAAGCAGGAGGATTGTGAATTGCAGGACAGAGACAGCCTTCATAATTTAGCTAGACCATGCTCAAGAAAAAAACCATTAAAAAAGGGGCCTGAGGGTGCAACCCAGTGGCACAGTGCTTGCAAAGTGTGTGCAAGCACCTAGGTTTAACCCCCCAGTGTAGAAGGAGGAGGGGGGGCAGGAGGAGAAATCTTGGCTATGAAAATAGTAATTGTAGAGCCGGGCAAAGTGGAGCATGCCTATAATTCCAGTGGCTTAGGAGGCAGAGGCAAGAGGATCACAAGTTCGAGACCAGAGGCAGTCTGCATAATTTATGGAGACCCTGTCTCAAAAAGTAAAAAAATGGGCTGGGGGGTGCAGCTCAGTGGTACAGCACTTGCAAAGCATGCACGCATGAGGTGCTGAGTTCAACCCCCAGTACTGAAAAAAAAAAAAAAAGAAAAAGAAAAGAAAAGAAAATAGTAATTGTGGGATGATGAAAGTAATTTAAAAAGTGAAGCGAATTTAAAACATTTACTGATGAAGATCAAAAATCATAGCCTTCAGTATGGGTTTCGACTAAACATCAACAAAACAAGTCCTTACGACTGGGTCAGTAAGCAACTTCACAATAAATGGAGAAAAGATTGAGGTTGTCCAAGACTTTGATGGCTTGGCTCTATAGTCAACACTCGTGGAAGCAGCAGTCAAGAAATCAAAAGACCCATTGCTCTGGGAAAAGCTGTGGCAAAAGATCTCTTTAGAGTATTGAAAAGTAAAGATGTCACATTGAAGACGATGGTGTCCCTGACTCATGCCATAGTATTTTCAGTTGCATCATATGGTTGCGAAAGCTGGACAATGAACAAAGGAGAAAGGAAAAGAATTGATGCTTTTGAATTATGGTGCTGGAGATGATTATTGAGTATACCATGGACTGCCAAAAGAATCAACAGATCTGTCTTAGAAGAAGTACAACCAGAGTGCTCCTTGGATGCAAGAACGGCTAAACTGAGTCTTATCTATTTTGGACATGTAGTCAGGAAAGACCAGAAGGAGAAAGACATCATGTTTGGCAGAGTAGCAGGTCACCGAAAAAAAGGAAAACCCTCCAGTAGATGGATGACACAGTGTCTGCAACAATGGGCTTAAACATAAATAAGATTGTATGCCTGGCACAGAATTGGGAAGTGTTTTGATCTGCTGTACATAGGGTCGCTATGAGGAGGACTCAACTCGAGGGCACCTAACAACAACAGATACATTTTTTAACACTTAAAAATTTACGCATTCTGTAAATGCTGTGTATATTCACTTTTGCTCACCACAAAAGAATGCAAAACCATTTATTCAATAATGGAAGATTGCAAGGCATTTTAAGTATAGATAATACCTACTTAATGATGTTAGCCATGATACCATTATAATTAATGCTTCCTTATACAAATTGTAGACTGTTTAAGAAAGGTACCTTTGCTATCTCTCTTCTTTTATTCAACTTCAAGGAAGGTATGTAAATTGCTTAGTAAATATGTATTTTAATGGCTTATTAATTGCTATCTTAATTTCTTACTTCACTTCCATGAAACTACCAGGGGAATGGGGATGAGCAGGTTTCTCTTCATAGGCAGAATTTCTTTGCTACAATAAGTCTTCTAAAGTGATATTCTCATGTCAGAAGTAAGGAAACTTAAGAACTGGAAGTATTATTTGGGTCAAAATAAATGATTTTAGAATAGTTTCCATTCAAATTATTAGACAGTTCAATAGTCATTAGTTTGGCATTTCTATACTTTTTTCTCCCTAGATTGCTATTTCTTAAGTAGATCTGATGGTGACAATTACCATGATGCAGCAAACTATAACACTCACTTAAATTCAAAGTATTTCCTCTGTTGTAATTCATTTCATTATAAAATGGCATAGTCAATATCACTTAATAAGAGAGTAATTGGATTAATTGGATTAAGATCCAATGAAATACAAATAATATGTTTTGTTCATCACTTTTTTTTTTTTACAAGGGAAGAGGTTTATTGGGAGCTCACAGTTAGACAATGAGTCCATAATGGCCTATGGTAGATGACCTCATGGCATGGCAGGTTAGGAACAGAAAGGGTGAGCCAAGCCTTGGGTGAGGGGGAATCTCCAAAGGCCCACCCCTGGGGAGCTATTTCTGGCAAAGGCCAGCCCTTCCAATGTTCTACAACCTCCAGGACAGTGCCACCCACCAAGAACCAAACATTTTGGTCATCACTTTATGCCCATTTTTAGCACACTATCAGCCAGATGGCAAACAATAAATAGGAAATTCTAAATGAAAATCATGAAGAATGATTGACTCAATGGTAAAATCAGGTCTTCTGATCCCAAATTCAATGATTCCATAATCTCTCTATATTACTGTAGTTTAGCAAATTGCTCATTAGTCCTATCTACTGTAAAGGATTATATTTGCAAAACTTAAATTATGAATTAAAAAAATAAAGTTTCATTGGAGGTAATTTCACTAATATAATGACTTAGGCAGCTGTGATGGCATTCATCTATAATCCCAGAGACTCTGGAGGCAGAGGCCAGGAGGACTGCAGGTTCGAGGACAGAGGCAGCCTGTGTAAGTTAGTGAGACCTATCTCAATTTAAGAACATTAAGAAGGGGCAGAAGGTATAGCGCAGTGGCAGGGTGCTTGCAAAGCATATGCAAAGCCTCAGGTTTAGCCCCCAAGTACCACAATGCAACAACAACAACAAAAAGACATCATGAGTCTTCTTTAGAAAATCATCTTCTGTGAAACACTAGCATTATTTCCTATTATTTCCGGACTGTAATTATATTGTTTCACGATATATTTAGTAACACACTAATAAAAATATTTTTTATAATCTAAATTATGTTAATGAAGGTTTAAGAAGTAAATTTAAGCCAGGCACAGTGGCCCACGCCTGTAGTCCCAGTGACTCGGTAGGCAGAGGCAAGAGGATTGCAAGTTGGAGACCAGAGGCATTCTGCATAATTTAGCAAGACCATCTCAAAAAGTAAAAAAAAATGGGCTGGGGTGCAGCTCATTGGTTCAGCACTTGCAAAGCATGCAAGCACAAGGCCCTGGGTTCAACCCCTATTACTGCAAAAAAACAAAAAAACAAAAAACCAAAAAAAAAAACTAAGTTTATTTTTGCTTAATTTTAATAAAATTTTGATTTAACAATTACAACAAAGTATTGTGTTCATAATGGACAAAATATAAATCTTTAACACAATTATATTAGTGACATTTTAAGTTGACTTCAACAGTTTTCACTTTTCTACCAAATTGCCTTTATAAACATCAATAATCAGAAAGTATTTAAAATGGCATACTTTGATCTAAATAGTCAATTTCAGGTTTCACTTACATTGGTTGCCACGACACATCATGCGTAGACATTAAACTTAAACATCACACCCAATTAAAACCATTTAAGGAAAACCTATCAATGATGTATAAAAGAAATAGATAATTTAAAGTTTTCTTCAGTTATTTTTAAACAGTTCTTTCAGTGATGCTAATCTGGTAAACTGACAAAAGTTTTCTGGTTCCAGTGGGGACATATGATGACTGAAATCAGTTTCTGTAGCTAACTTGGATATGCAGCAACAACTGAATCATCCATTGTGTAGAATCATATAGTTGTCAACGTCATTTTGCAGTGACTTCTCTGTGAAGACATTACTAAGCTAGTCTTGGCTTTGAATACATAGCAGTGAAATGAGATTATTTCCTATTAATTTTTAAATTCTATTTATGGCTTCTGAAATTCCATCCAAATGTATCTTTTTACAATAAATAAACTTAAATGCAATGGCACCTAGAAATTTAGAATTTGAGAATTTTAAAACTGAAATGAATGTTTAACAGATAACATAATCGGAGAAATCAAAAGGCCAATCATATGGTATGACTTTGGTTAAGGGGCCTGCGGGTCACAGTTTTAAATATAACTCCAAATAGAATTATACCAATAACATCCAAACTACTTAGAAAGTGCACTTTACATAGTAAATCAGATAAAAGATTACTTTAAAGATTACTTATGTAAAGGTAGTAATCCAAACATGGCTCGAATTGCTGTTTGCTTTTCACATAAGTTTTAAATGAAAAAGTAGAATTCTAATTTTCTTGCTAACAGACTCTTGTATTACAAAAGAAAACACCAATAATACCCACTCACTCCCAAAGGACGTCTGAAATCACATACTAGAATTTGCAAATTTAAAAAATTAATCAATTTAAATTGTATCTATCTTAAATAGAGATGGAGTTGCACATAATCTTATTTTACAGATAAAAAATATGTGACCCAGAGTGTTTAAGCTACTAATATATAAGTGCCATGAGTAACCAGATATACTTTATAAGAACACTGAGGTTTCTTTCTAGATCAGTACTATCTCATAGAATTTTCTCTAATGATGAAAATGTTCTACAAAATCAAGGACTAAATTATGAAGCTGACCAAATCTAACCTTCTCCATGGCACCTAGATCCATGTCAGAAATATCCTACAGGCCTTATTTGCCTTATAAATATATGAATAAAAGCAATCATCAGTAGGAATTCCTGTTTGGGAAGAGCTCTGTGCAGTTTGGGTAAAATAAAAGATGATTCGTGACCTAACCTGGGTCAGTTTTCCAAACAAATGTAAGACAAATAGAATGTGAAATAACTCAGAAAATAATATATGCTGTAGAGATACTGAGAAGGTGTCAGTAAAAGAGGAAAGTCTTTACTATGGGTAAATTTTCTAATTCTTCCAAGCAACGTCTTAGGATAATTACTTAAGCAAATTTTATTCATGAAAGGCTTTGCATTTAATTTCTGACAAGTGATTGGAATGAATTGGAGAGGAGGAATGAAGAACCACCTTGTATTTCCCATAAAATCAAAATTGACTTCAGCATTCAAAATACACAGGATTTGATTGTTTTTGTTTAGACAGAATTTTTAAAAATCCTTATAGACCTTATTTCCAAATTATTTCTCACTGGGCTAAAATAGTAAAAAACAGTAATCTGGTGCTGTACAACAAGGAATGTGTATTTAGCTTGCCCGTTTGTATGTATAGCTAAAAGCACATCTTGGGGGAAATAACTCATCCACTGGAGACACCAGTTACAGAAATTATGAAGAATGGGTTATAAATCTCCTGTGGAAAGAAGTCAGTTATGCCTTATGATCTAGAGTCCCAATTGGGCACCATCAAAAAATTGCACTCTAATTTGAGAACAGGCAGGTTACTTTACAGGGTGAGACTCAGTGTCCCTATCTTTAGAGACAATGAAACTTACTTCATAGGAGTACAACAAATTAGTAAGAATCATAAAAAGTGCATATAACAGACATCCAATTATTTTCCTACAGCCATTAACTAATTTTCTATGAGCAAATATAGGAAGAAGTATTTAAGTGAAACCAAATTTTAATCTTGACATATTTAACAATTTTCTTACCCTACACAGTACTTCAATTTGGCAAAAACAAATTGTATACTGAGTAATAGCAAGAATTTGAATGCCAACTGATTTCCAAATTGGTGCAGTCTAATTAGGAAATTCATGAGTCAAATTCCTGTTTATGCCTATACTGTAAAGGCTAATCATTTGTTTGCTTTCTATAAGAAGAACTTGATTAAAGCCTCTAGCAGTAATAATAACCCTTTACTTGAAGAATGCAGGCTAAGCTAGAACTGTGGAGTGCTAAAGCCCATAATTAATGCATAGGGATGCGAATAAATTAACAGATGTGTGTCATTTACACTAACAGTACAAACACAGGCTGCTTTTTCAGGGAATCACCTCATTGTTTTCTGTTACCCTTTACATATTATACATACAGTGCAATATAAACAATATTCTAACATCTATACATAATCTTTAGATCAGGCCATGATCTAAATGACAAATTGGCAAACTTTTCTAGAAAAGATCCAATAGTAAATATTTGAAGATTTGCAAGCCATATGGTTTTTACTGCAACTACACAACTATGTCATTGTAGTGTGAAAGCAATCATAAAAAAATACATAAACAAATGTGCACGGTTGTGTTCCAATAAAACTTTGTTTAAAAATAAAAGGCAACTGGCCAAATTTTACCTACAGGCTACACTCTGCTTAGTTACAAGCTTTAATTTGGGAGCTGCTGACCTAGATCCTAATTCTTAGGTACTACTATCTTAGGAAAATCAATAGATCAGGTAAGGGTATTGGAGTATGAACTTGATGTGAACACTTCACAAGTTTCCAAAAGTAATTTACTCTGTTTCCTCATACATTTATTAGAAAAACCATGACAGATTCAACTTGTCATACGAGGTTCTTTCTTTAGAAAATCAAATGATTCAACAATTTGAAAGGACTTTGAAAGAAAGAGTAAACATATATTGTGAAGTATTATTTTTCTATAATGAATATTATTATTAATTATTGTTCTTTTCAACTGAATGTTTCAAAACTCCTAGAAGTTACATCTACTGTGAGATAACCTCAGAGGGTAAAAGCTGCATAAAACTCAGAGCTAATCCAGTAATTCTAAAATCTGGGAAGACCACGTAGACTTAAGAGACTTTGCGGCTGCCACTGTAAGGCAGCATTTTCTCCTGTCAGCCCCAAGGTACGTTAGTCATGAGACATGTTTGTCAAAAAGTCCTTGACCTTAAGTTGGAAACTCTGCATAGGATACTATATAAGTTTACAGTGAGTTTTTGTACTTAAAAAATATTTGTCAAGAAGTTCTTGACAAGTTTGGAACATTTATACTCCCTTTCAGTGACATAGTGCATAACTACCAGTGGAGGATGCCAAGATGACCTAAATAAACAAATTGTATTCTTCTGTCCAATCCAGTATTTCTCAAATTTATTTTTATAGATTCTTTGTTTTGTGAGTATGGCCTATTAACATAGTTCCCCAGAATACATATCAGGGAACGCTGTCATATAGATTATTTTTGATGATTATATTTCTATACAGTGGGTATGGGATAACAGCCCCAGTAAATTTATATTTAACAGTATTACAGCAGAGACACTCATGTAGCTGTTAACTTACATTCTGTTTGTATGTCATTATATTAGAATTTTCACTTACAGAAAATTATACAGAAACCAACAAAACTTATAAAATGATTTAAGCATTATGAGAGTTACACCCACCTCAATCAACAGTTTTAAAAAGGGAAATGTAAAATGTATTCCACATACCAATATCTCTGATTTGAACTTGGAAGAAGGGCAAGAAGTATATCCATTGAATATATCAAGTCACAGATTTCAATAGTACTGAAGGCACTGACATCCATAAAATCCAAATAATTCTCACTGTTCCTGAATATTGAATAAATCTTTCAGCGAGAAAGAAGATTGTAAAATAACTCCTAAAGTCATCATTTTCATATGTACTTGGCTTCCTACTGGGGGTCTTTTTACATCCTATTTACTGGACAAAGGCAGTCCTGATTTGCTGGTAAACCTTTACTGGGCATTGATTATTTGACTTAATATATGTATTTAATATCCCAATGTGTTATTCATTTGCTATTAGATGTTTCTTCTACTACAAATATTTTGTTCTAACCATTAGTTTGGATAGTAGAAGTTGAGAACCCAGATAAAGACTTGTAGAACTAAACATTTAAATTAGCCAAAACCAAGTTATAACTATAGAAAATTTTTTAAAAATCCTTTTTTTTTTTTAGAATCCAGGAGTCTAGCACAGTCCATTCAATAAATTTATGGTGAATGAATGAACAGAGTAAACATTTTTTGGTAAAAAATGAACATGGACACATACCAACTATTCTAGTTTGATTATATAAACACCATTATTTCTAAATAACCTTTACGAATTTAAAAACATAATCTTAACATAAATATGTAATAATCCATAACTACTAAAACAAAATGATAATTTCTTATAATTACTTATTTCAACATCATAACCTCTCTTTGCCCATGCACAGTAATGGACGGATAAGATTCCTTAAACTAGACAAGATAATATACCCATCCAAGATACACAGATATGAGGCAAAATAAACTTTTTATTATACTGCTTAAACTGTGAAGTCTATGTTAGTACTCTGAAGCATTAGAAACCATCAATACAAATTCAATATCATGAAATTCCTTTGTAGAGCAACCAAGCAATTCTCCATAAAATGCTTTTCGAAAAAGAACATATCCAAATAAAACCAATGATAAAAAATATTTGGAGGTTTTCCCCATTTCTAGTGAAACAGTGAAATATACATGCACAACATCTACTTAACAGAATACTTTCTAAAATATTTTTCTCACATTAGTGAAAAGGAAAAGTAACTTGTATTTTCATCACTTTGGGTATCAATTGACAAACTTGTACAAACCACAATGCACTGATTGCATTTCTTCAGACAGATAATATTATCTACTATATTTCTTATTAATTTATGAGATATTCATTTATCTCAAATTAAAATATGTTAAAAATCCTC
>VMDO01019536.1:0-39490 GCA_007922755.1 Pedetes capensis
TTTCTCAACTTTAAACCACTCAGTGTTTCCTTGTTCTATTCGAACAACTGCCTCCTGGTTTGTGTACAGATTTCTCATGAGCACAATTAGGTGTTCTGGTATTCCCATTTTCCGAAGTGTTATCCATAATTTGTTGTGATCCACACAATCAAATGCTTTTGCGTAGTCAATAAAACATAGATAGACATCTTTTTGATATAGGATCCTAAAATATATAGGAGCAACAATCTATCTTGAGGTGGACTTTGACTTTGTCAACAATATCAGGTTAACAACAACAAAAAAATACAAGACATGCATAGGAAAACAAAAGTCACACTTAGAAAAAATGAAATATGACTCTACGCATTAATGTGTGAATATACTAATTTTAGATTAAAATCTGGATATTTTGCATTGCTATCCTTAAAAGTTATGGGAGAAGAATGTGGCAATCCATTCTCAAAACAATCTCTCAATCAGCTATTGAAAAACCCTATGAATAGCAGAGAAGCACTGACATAATGCTGGGCATGGAACAGGGTCAGGTAGTGTTTCATTCTGTTGTATACAAGGTCACTATGAATCAGACCCAACTAAATGGCACCTAACAACAACAATCCTTAAAGTGGTAACTATTTCTGGGGTAAAATGGTGAGTTAGAATCAGCTTCCACATGATGCACTAAAACAAATGAGTCAGGATAGGAAACAATACACTCTATTCTAAAGAAAGAAAAACTGGAAAAGCATAGATATCACAAAGGAAGTGATAGGACAGTCTCAAAATACAGAGAACAAAAGGGCTATACAGCGAAGAAAATTGAACAGGACATGTCTTTAGCCATGGCCACCTGGCAGGGGAGGAAAAGCAGGGCCTCATCCAAGTTTTCTTTCTTTTCTCTTTCTCTTTCTTTCTTTCTTTTTCTTTCTTTCTTTCTTTCTTTCTTTCTTTCTTTCTTTCTTTCTTTCTGTTTTGCTTCCTGTGTATATGTCTTTTTTCTATTTTCTACATTTTTAGTATCTGTTTACTTTGTTTAAAAATAATCTCTGAGGCTTTTTATTTTTTATTCCCCTTGTGCTCATCTAATTTTATTTTGATGTATTTTCTTTATTGTGCATTCAGGTTTCATTTTTAATCTTTTGTTCTTATCTCTCCCTCTTCATAACATTCTTGTCCTTCTTTTTCATTTCTTTTACTTACCTTTGGCTGCTTCATTCTTTTTGCCCTTTCTCTGCTCCCTCCTTTTATTTCAGGCAATTACTATTTTTACTTTCACTTTCAATAATTTGTAACTTCATAGCTTCTTCTATGTTATTGTTGTCATTCTCTGTTCCATGGTCAAAAGCCCATAGTCTTTTAACTACTGAATCCATGGACACTGATATTGTTGAAAAATTTGACAAAGAATTTTAAAGTCTACTTATACAAGTGATCAATGACTTCAAAAAACACACCAACAAACACACGAATGAAATGAAGAAATCAATTCAGGACTTGGAAAAGAATATCACCAATGCAGAAGACAACATCAGCAAAAAGGATGAGAAAATCAAGAAGGAAATTGAGATTTTCAAATAACAGAGAAAGAACCAAACAGAAATGTTGAAAATGAAGAAGTCAATAAATCAAATGAAAAGCATCAGTATACTATATCAAGCAGAAGAAAAAATATCATGGATTGAACAAGGTCAAGGAAATAATATATTCAAATATTTGTAAATAAGAACATGACCACAACTTCCAAGAACTGTTGGGCATGTTGAAATTATCAAATTTAAGAATCCAGGGGGAAGAAGAAGGAGCTGAGATAAAAACTAAAACCATAGTCTATTCAGTGTAATTACAGCAGAAAATTTCCCAAATCTTCTGAACAAATGGACTTTCTAGTACAGGAGGAATTTAGAAGCTCAAAAAGACATGACCAGAACAGAATATCTCCATGATGTTGTTCTTGGATGCCATCCAGTCAGGTCCAATTTACAGTAACCCCATAGGTTTTCAATGGCTGAATGTTTTCATGATTGCTTTAAGAGTGGATTGCAATGTCATTCTCCCATTTTTTTTTGTGGTGTCAAGGATAAAACCCAGGGTGTCAGGGAGCACAGACCAGCACTCTATCAACTGAGCTAAACCTCAGCCCAGTGACATTATACACTATGGTTAAAATGCCCAGCCTACAAGAACAAAGAAACAATATTAAAATCTGGAAGACAGCCAGGTGCAGTGGTATATGCTTGTAATTCCAGTGATGCAGAAGGTGCCAGCAGGAAGATTCCAAGTTCAAGGCCAGACGCACCCTGTGTAACTTATCAAAACCCTGACTCAAGGTACAAAATACAAAGTGGGTGGGCTCAGGGTGCAGCTCAGTGATAGAATATTTGCAATGTATGTGTGAGTCGCTGGGTTCAGCCTACCAGTACAAAAAAAAAAAAATCTGCAAGAGGAAATCATGATGTCACTTTTAAAGTCAGCCTCATCAGAATAACACCAAACCTCTCTGCACAAACTCTAAAATCTAGGGAAGTATGGAATAATATATTTCAAGCTCTGAAAGTAAATACCTGCCTACCAAGATTGTTATACCCAGCAAAGTAGTGTTTGTTTTATGACATTGGGTGCATATATATTTATAATGAATACCTTCTTGATGGAATGTTCCTTTTATTAGCATGTAGTGACTTTCTTGATCTCTTCTTGGAAGCTGTAGTCATGTTCACATTTTTCTTTATTCATATCTGAATGTAGTGTTTTCCTGGCCTTCATCACTGAAATTCTTTCTGCTACTTGATTTAGCCTACCAATGATGCTTTCCACTCTGTTTTTTGTTTGCTTCATTGAGTTCTTCATTTCCAACATTTCTCTTGTTGTTTCTTTTTTTTCCCCCTTAAATCTCAATTTCCTTCCTGAATATCTCATTTATTTTGGTAACTCTTCTGCATTGGTGATGTCCTTAGGCAGGTCCTGAATTGATTTTCTTACTTCATTCCTGGACTTTTTGGTGTCCTCTCTGAAGTCACTGATCATTTGTACAAGTAGATTTGTCCAATATTTCAATCATGTCAGTGTGTTTGGATTCAGTAGTTGAAGAACTATGGTCTTTTGGAGATGATATGATGCCAGATTTTTCATGTTTCTTCCTTTTCTGCTTTTTTGAGCTGTACACATATTGAGATGGATATCTCCTCCAGTTTTACTTGGGGATCTTCTTATTGAGCAGTTTCTAGTTGCAGTTCTATAACCAGCACTACTCCAAAAGGAGAAGACAAGCCATTGTAATGGGTAAAATACCTGGCCAAAACTAAATATAGAAATACACTTAAGAGCAATTAAAGCTAGGAGTGGTGACACATGCTTGTATTTCCTGTGATTTGGAAGGTGGAGGCAGGAGGATCACAAGTTCAAAGGCAGAGACAGCCTATGTAATTTAGTGATACCTCATCTCAAGATAAGTAATAAAAAGGGGGCTGTGAGTGCTGGTCAGTGCTGGAGCACTTACAAAGTATGTGTGAGGTCATGTGTTTAACCCACAGTAGTGTAGAAAAAAATCAATTAAGCCAACTTCTACACCACCAAGGGAATTGAACAGAAAATAACAACAATAACAAAGAGTAAGTTATGAAGTTACAAATTATTTAGGGTGAATGGAAATATAGTAATTCCCTGAAATAAATGGAAGTATCAGAGAAAGGGGGAAAGTAGCAGCAAGATTGAGTAAAAGAAAGAAAAAAGTGTTCCAGCCATGATGGTGGATGTTAAACAGCCACACTTTAAGTGAGGAAGAAAATAGGGAAATATTTGAAGTTTTCTACTCAAAACAAAAAGAGTGGAGAGCAGCTTTAATTATTTAAAAGAAAAACAACATGGTAGGAGGACAACTGGCCAATGATGGAGATTAAAACTATTGAGAAGAGGAGGAAATGGCAGGGTGACTCACAAGAATCATTAACCCAGGGAAAACATTGGCAAAACGCTTCAGAAGGTATGGGCTCTCTGGGAGAGTGCTTGGCTAGTGAGAAGTATTGTAGCAAACAAAATTGGAGGTCTTTGGGTCTCTCCTGGAAGGAGACCAGGCTGCATGGCCCCACCGCTGGGACTGTTTTTCTTTTCTTTGTACTGGGGAGAGAAAACTTCCACCTTGGCCTCTGGTGCCACTGGACCTGTGAGCCAGAGGGAATGAGATTGAGTGGTGGTGAGTTTGGGGTATAGAGAGGAATAGCTGGCACCACAGTCTACTCAAGATGAGGCATGCTTAGGAACCAGGAGTGCCTGCAATGCTGGGAGGTGGCACCGCTAGATATGCCCAAGAGAGATGGTTCAGGCAGTGGTACACTTAGGACCTGGGAGTGCCTGTGATGCAGAGAAGTGTTGCCACAGGACTCTGGCCTAAGAGACACTGTTTAGACTGTGGTACATTTAGGGAACAGGTGTAGAAAAGAGGTGCCATGAACCAGCAAGCCTAAGAGAAATGATTCAGGTAGTGGCATGATAGGGCCCAGAAGTGCTGGTTATGCAGAGAAGGGGTGTCATATGTCTGAGGAGCCTATGAAAAACAGTCCAGGCAGGGGAATGTTTAAGGTCTACGAGTGCCAGCAACACATAGAAATGGCACTATGGGACAGGGAGCCTAAGAAACACAGTTTAGGCTTATATGTTTGGGGGCTGGGAGTGCAGAGGATGGAGAGAAATGGATGGAGCAGTGCTGAATGCAGAGGCTTCAGTGAGAGCTAGGCACTGGACCTTGAGGATGGGACTTACAGGGAGTGGGGAGAGAAGTGCCAGTAACCTCTCATCATCTAGCCTCATGGGAGTGGGTGGGGAGAACATATTTACACCAAGGAGGTAAGATCTAGCCCCCATACCATGAAATGGGCAAGCCTCAATAGAAAGACACGTGAAACATGAAAGGCCAAGCTGAATGGGAAGATCCAATAGACCAAAGTTCCTTAACAGATAATTTCAAAGTAACCAGATTCATAGAGATGCCAGAAAAAGAATTTAGTACCTTGTTTATAAACATGTTAAACCTTATTTATAAGCATGGTCTCAGAGACACCATGACAGAAATTGATTCTCTGGACAAAAAGGTACCTAACTTGGAAAAAAAATTCAGCAAAGAAATTGATATTCTGAAGAAGAATCAGAAAAAGATCCTGGAAAGACAAAGTGAAGCCAATCAACTCAATATTATAATAAAATCTTCAATATTCAAAATAGATGAAGCTGAAAACAATATATTTGATACTGAAGAAAAAGTTGAGGATCTTAGCTGCTGAGATGCCAAGAGAGATGAAGCTGTATTATCAATATTTTCAAAAGGCCTTCAATTAAGTGAATAGATGCAATCTATGAATTCAGAGGGTTCACAAAGTAGCTGAGAACAACATGGGAACCTTAGGCAATCTATTCAAAGAGTTACTAGGTTAAAACGCAAATTTAAGGGAAGAAATAGACACCTATACAACTGAGACATTTAGAACTCCAAATAGAGTAGATCAGATCTTCTCCATGACATATTATAATTAGAATGATAAATTTAGAGAACAAAGATACTCTTCTAAAAGCTACCAGAGAGAAACAGCAACTCCCTTACAAAGGCAAACCCACCAGAATAACAGTTGATTTCTCAAAAACAATCTTAAAGGCAAGGAAAGCTCAGTCAGACACCATACATGTCCTGACTAAGAATAACTTCCAACATTACATTACTCAGTGAAGTTACCTCTTAAAATAGATGGTGATTCAAGATATTCCATAATATTGACTTGTTTACGTGATTCACAGCCACTAAACCAGCATTGCAGAAGATCTTCCATGAAACATCACATGTGGGAGAGGTAACACAAATACAAATATAAGATAAAAAATAGTTATAAACATGAGAGGAACTTAAGAAAATAACAGGCTAAATATAAATTAAAAATACAAATCTAATACACAAAAATACACACCAAATTAATGCAGAATAATAAGCTCCTCTCAATAATTGCTCTTAATGTAAATGGCCTTAACTCACTATCCAGGAGTGATAGACTATCCTACTGGATTAAAAAACATAAACCCTTCATATGTGGCACTCAAGGGATTCACCTCATCCATAAAGACAATAAAAGACTGAGAATTAAAGGGTAGAAAACAAAGTACCAAGCATGTGGGAACCAAAAAGAGTGGGAGAAGTGATACTAATTTCTGACAATTTAGACTTCAATCCCAAACTAATTAGAAGAGATAAAGAAGGACACTACATTTTAGTAAAAGGAAACTCAACCAGGAACCCATAATACTACTCACCAAATACAGGGGCACCTCGCTTCATAAAAGAACCTTATTGATGATAAAGGAATGCACTGGGCCAGATACAATAGTTTGGGAGATTTCAATACCCCACATTTACCAAGAGTTAGATCATGAAAGCAAAAACAGAGCATCAACAGAGAAATGGTGGACTTAAATAGCACCACAGATGAACTGGACCTTACAGATACCTACAGAATATTCCATCTATCAGATAAGATAGACAACATTTTAGTTCACAGAATTGCCTCAACAAATATAAAAAAATAGAAATCATCCCCTATACCTTATCAGATCACAATGAAATAAAAGTAGAACTCAGAAGCAAGAAAAACTTCATAAATGTTACATATTCAAGGAAACTAAATAATATGCTACTGAATGATCAATAGATCACTGAAGAAATCAAAGAGGAAATTTAAAAATTTCTGCAATCAAAAGAGGATGAAAACACATCTCACCAAAATTTATAGGGTGTTCTAAGGCAGTTCTAAGAGAAAAGTTCATAGTTCTGAGCATCTTCATCAATAATTTAGGGAAAATCCAATTAAATAACTTAATGACACATCTTAAGGCACTAGAAGGTCAACAATAAGCCAACCTCAAAAGGAGTACTCAGATGTGTCATCATACCACAGAGACACCTGCATCTCCATGTTCAATGCAGCACTTTTCACAATAGCAAGGATATGTAATCAACCAAAGTGCCCATCAACAGAAGGATTGGTAAAAAAAAAAAAAAACTGTGGTACATATACATAGTGGAATACTACTCGGCAATCAAAAAAATGAAATAATGTCATTCACAGCAAAATGGATGGAATTGGGGAAAATTATTTTAAGTGAACAAATACAAGCTCAAAAAGAGAAACACCACATGTTCTCACTCATATGTGGGAGCTGAATCAAAATTATAGGAAGGAAAAAATCCTATACAAAGGTTAGATCATAATAAAAGGAAAAAAAGCTAAGAATGGTATTGTTATAGATGGTCTAGAAAATGCATGTAATAGTTCTGACACTATAAAAAGAAAGTTCACTACAGAAAAAGTTTCTATCTTAAACAGAACTGGAACCCAAGCAAATATAGAAAAATATTACCATAAAAAGACAAGTAAATGGAAGAGAAGTCTTTGATGGGGGGTGGGGTGGGAGGAAGAAACACACAAGAGGGTAAGGGGGAACCTATATGAATAATGTACAACAAAATGCATATATGGAAATGCCACAATGAAAAGTATGTCAGAATGAATCATATAAAGTGTGCATTAAAAATTTCCAATAAAAAAGGAGTACTCAGAAATTATTAGGATCAAGGTAGAGATTAGTTAGTTAGAAACTAAAAAGGAAATTCAAAGAATTAATGACACTAAGCTGGTTCTATGAAAAAGTTAATACATTAAACAGCCCCCCCAGCCTGTCTCACACCAAAACAAACAATGAAAAGGCTGAAGTTTAAAAAATTAGGGGTGAGAATAGGTTCATAATCACTGAGGTCCACAGCATCCAGAGTATCCTCAGGGAATACTTCGAGAAATTATACTCTCAAAAACACAAAATACACAAGAAATAGATAAATTTCTTAATACACATGAATTACCAATATTAAGCCCAGCTGGCATAAACATTTCAAACAGACCCATTACATTCACTGAAATAGAGATTGTAATAAAAAAATCTCCCAACAATGAAAAAAGCCCATCAGGTTTACAGTAGAATTGTATCAAACCTTCAAGAAAGAATGAATACCTATTCTCCTCAAACTATTTCATAAAATAGAAAAGGAAGGGACACTTCCAAACTTATTCTATGAAGCCAGTATCACATTGATACCAAAACTGAGCAAAGACCTTTCAAAGAAAGAGAACTACAGACCAATTTCCTTGAGGAACATTGATGCAAAAGTCCTCAATAAAATTCTGGCAAACTGAATTCAGCAACACATAAAAAGATCATACACCATGATCATTCCACAGATGCAAGGCTGATTCAACACATAAAAATCAATCTGTGTAATTCAACATATCAAGAGACTTACAGACAGAAATCACATGATCATCTCAATTAATGCTGAGAAGGCCTTTGACAAAGTGCCACATCCTCTCATGATAAAAGTCTACAAAAAATGGGCCAAAATAAGGAAATATATCAACATCATAAAGGCCATCAATGAAAAACCTAGAGCTAATATCATATTAAATGGGGAAAAAATGAAACCATTCCCCCTAAGATCAGGGACAAGACAAGGATGCCCACTTCCTCTTCTCTTATTCAGTATTGTGATTAAAGTCTTAGCCAGAAAAATCAGGCAAAATAAAGAAATCAAAGGATACAGATAGACAAAGAAGAGGTCAAATTATCCATATTCATGGATGACATGATCCTTTACATAAAGGACCCCAAAAATTCCTCTAGAAAACTCTTAGAGAAAACTAATACCTTCATCAAAGTAGCAGAATACAAAATTAATACTCAAAAATCAATAGTCTTCCCTTACACTAATAGTGAACAGGAAGAGAAGGAAATTAAGGTAATATTTGCATTTAAAACAGCCCACCAAAATATTAATTATTTAGGAATCAATCTAACCAAATACCCTGAAGATCTGTACAAGGAAAACTTCAAAACATTAAAGAGACAAATTGCAGAGGATACTAAAAGATGGAAAGACCTCTTCTACTCATGGGTTGGGAGAATCAACATTGTACAAATAGCTGTATTAACCAAGAGTAATTTACAGAATTAATGCAATCCTCATAATAATTCCAATGACAGACTTTGCAAAAATAGAACAAACAATCCTAAAATTCATATGGAAACACAAAAAACTGTATAGCAAAAACAATCTTAAGCTGCAAAAACAGTGCAGGTGGGATCACAATATCTGACTTAAAACTATACTACAGGGCTACAGTGAAAAAACAGCTTGGTACTGGCACAAAAATAGGCTTGAAGATCACTGGAACAGAACTGAAGACCCAGAGATACACACACACAACTACAGCCACTTGATTTTTGAAAAAGGATTAAGGAGATTCAATACAGAAAAGACAACCTCTTCAACATATGGTGCTGGGAAATGTAACAGAAACCATGGTTGGAAGGACTGGAGAAAATCTATGGAAAAGTGGCCAGAGAAGGATCTAGAGGCTTTCTGGGGAAGGCATCAGCCCTTGGAAGTCCTCAAAGCCTAAAAGTCCACTTTTGTTATCTCTCTGATCTTGGGCATCGACCCTGCCATACAGACTCTGCCTATGTGCAGAGGGCAGAATATGCTAGCATAAATAATAAATAACCCTTCCTCATTTCACAAGAAATTATACTTTAATCCACCTTTCCCCTGACACATAAGAATGCTTAATATTATAAGAGCCTAATAAAAAGAGCCAGAGACACTCAATTGGGGGCAGTGCACCTGAAGACACTGGTCCCATCTCAGTCTCTCCAATTCTAAGTCTTGGTGTGGAGTAATCCTTTTTGCATCTGCCAACACTGACTGTGGGACACCTAGGTGAAGTGGTGTCCAACATAGGGCCCAAAAGCTGGTGAGGATGATATTTGATTGACCCTGAGAACTCATCAGAAGACCTTCCAGGAATGTGAGCAAAGCAATACAGGTCTCTTCATTTCAATAAGCAATCCCCATTCTTTTTCCTGAAAGATAAACGAAGCCAGGTATATCTTTTACTTTCTATTTCAATCTTGCCTGCTTCTCTTTCTTGTTTTCCCAGAGTATTTGTTGATTTATCAATAAAGTGCTTTTTTTTTTTTTTTCAGTACTACAGGGTTAAACCTAGGGCCTGACACTTGCATGATTTGCAAGTGTTTACCACTGAGCTATACCCGCTAGACCACATTTTTACTTCTTATTTTGAGACAGGGTCTCAATAAATTATGTAGACTGCCCCTGGTCTCAAATATGTAACCTTCCTGCCTCCACCTCCCATGTTGCTTGGATTAAAGGTGTGAGTCATCATGCTGAGCTCTATCCAGAAAGTTCTTAGTGGTTTGATACTGAAGACTTTTCCTTTCTCTCTAAACTTTGTTTTTAATTTTCCATAAAAATACTTCTTTTATGGATCAGCAATTGTCCTCCAAACAGCAAAAATATATAAGATTATTAAGACAATTAGTCTAAGCTACAGGTGCCTCAGCAATAGAGGAGCAACTCCAAAAGCTATTACAAGTAATTCTAATACATAATACTGGGTTCTTGGACAATGGTACCTTAGACTTAGAAGTCTTGGAACAAATAAGCAGAAATTTATAAAGAAAAAAAATCAGTTAGGTGAAAAGATGCTCCTGGCCACTTTAACCACCTGGACATTAGTCCACCTGGTTCTTACTCCTCCCTCTCCCCTTCCTAGCCTCACCCACGGTGTCTGCAGAGCCAAATGCTCAGCTAATTCCATAGCTCCTTTTTCTCCCTAATCTCCCTAAAAAGTTCTACTTTAATCTGTGATAAAGAAACCTACAAAAGCAGTTAAAAAATAAACTTAAAATTTCCAGCCTGCACCCTAGATGGGTTGCTTAAAACTTTGGACTTTTCCTTTGCTTAGACTCTGCCTGTCTTGGGAACTTTTCTTTAAATTCCCACTCATGGGTTGACCAAACCATTTCCATCCAGCCTCAAGGTTTCAATGACAACCTCTGCCTTAATATCAATGCTTCTCTTACTAGCCAAAATAAAATCTATTGTCTTTCTCTGTTCCTATCTGTACCCTAATATTCTTTTCTAATGAAATGGGATTTTAGGGAAGGGCTCTCTTCAGATCTTTAATTCATTTCTTTACTATCCACTAGAAAAAAATATTTAAAACAACTTTCTTATTTTCTTTTGGGCAATAGAACCATTTATACAAACATTTCTCCCTCTGCTGGTTAACTATTAAAGAAAAAATTCACCTGTAACTTACAAAATAATCTTTCTTTTTCCACTGGATGTATACTTTAAAAAGCTCTTTTAAGATTAGATTAAGTTCTTTTATCTTTAGAATATAAATTTTATACCTTAAGTCATACCTTAAAATACAAGACTAAGGATTACTTAGTATGATGACAAAAATAATAAAGCTAATGGTATATCTAAATATAAAGTTCCAAAAATTTCAGATGTTGTACTGTTATTTTCATTGGTTTCTGTTTTATAGTGTGTTGTTTTGTCTGCTAAGCCATGTCTATGCTTTTTGCCTCCCCTATCCTGTATAAAGCTGCCATTCAAGATTTTGCCTCAAGTCAAGAGATATAAACAAAACATTAGAAAATTACCTTGAGTCTAGACAAAAAAAAGTGAAGGAGACATTTTAAAATCCAAGTGGCTAGGTGGCTTCTTTAAGACATAAACCAAGTAACAGATTTTAAATTTGTCCAAATAAGCAGATTTTCTTAATCTATTTCATTCCATCATAAATATAAATTCAATGTTCCTTTTTAGATTGGGTAATTTGCTTTACTATATTACTTTGTTTTATAACCAAAATTTTATATAAAAGTTATATTATTTCTATTTCTATGTATATTACTTTTGGATATATATAACTTGATAAAGCCCACTCCAAAAAATTTCTATTCCAATTGGCGTATAGAAAAATGAGCATTCACAAAAAAGTATTAAATTGGCTCAAATTCCTTTTAGTTCATATGGTTAAATCTCTGATATATAAAGTTAGTATATTGTCTATGCTTATATTTATACTGGCTCAAAGATTATTTCATGCTCTCTATATTTCAAATAAGGCTGGGATTTAGCTCAGTTGGTAGAGTGCCACTCTGAAGTCTCTGAGGTCCGTGGTTCAATTCCCAGCATCACAAAAATGGCAGAAGGATATGGCAATCCCAAAACAATCAGCCATTGAAAACTTTATTAGGGTTGCTATAAGTTGGACATGACTCCTAACAATGGCACCCTAACAACAACGACATATTTCAAATACAGCTTCCTAGGATTACATTTAAGTTATATAAGTTATATATATATGTTATATATATAATATATATATACATATATATATATATATATATATATATATATATATATATATATGGTTGTTGTTGTTGTTGGTTGGTGCTGTCAAGTCGGTATGTGACTCATAGCGACCCTCATAAGGTTTTCAATGGCTGTTTCGGGATTGCCTTGGGTGTGGGTTGCCACGTCCTTCTCTTATTTTGCAGTTCTGGGAATTGAACTCGGGACCTTAGAGACTGCAGCACAGCACTCTACCAACTGAGCTAAATCCCACATATATATATACACATATATACATATATATGTATGTGTGTGTATATATGTGTGTTGTTGTTGTTGTTAGGTGCCGTCGAGTCGGTATCCGACTCATAGCGACCCTCTGTACAACAGGGGAAAACACTATTGTCAGTGCCTCTCTGCCGTTCATAGGGTTTTCAATGGCAGATTGATTTTTTGGGAGGGGGTTGCCAGGTCCTTCTCCCAAATATATATGTGTACATATATGTATATATGTATATATATGTATTATGTATATATGTATATATATATACATATATATGTAGAAGAGGACAAGGGGAGGGGAAATAATGTGAAGATATAAAAAGAGGGAGAGGATAATCTCAAAATAGATGATGCAACAGTAAAATTACATGGGAGAAAATGGAATATAACCCGTAATTACATACAATATTTTCCTATATATTAATCAAAGAGTTCTGTGAAATATGCAAGTTCATGAAAGTGTATCCAAAAGCAATATAATAGTTGCACAATGGAAATAGCAAAAACCATATTACTCTGTGGGCTGGGATTTGGCTCAGTTGGTAGAGTGCTGCGCTGCAGTCTCTGAGGTCCAGAGTTCAATTCCCAGCACCGCAAAAATGGGAGAAGGGCCTGGCAATCCACTCCCAAGACAATCCCGAAACAGTCAGCCATTGAAAACCCCATGAGGGTCACTATGAGTCAGATACTGACTCATGGCACCTAACAACAACATATTACTCTGTACCACACCTACAGTTCTAAATAAAGGAGAATTAAAAAATATAAGAAAGACAAAAGAAGAAAAGAAAAGAATGTTAGGAATAGGAAGAGATAAAAATAAAAGATTAAAAAACAGCCAAATTTGGGGGCAGATGCCTGCAATCCTTGCAGCTTGGGAGGCAGAGGCAGGATGACTGCAGGCTTGAGGCCAGAGGCAGCCTACATAACTTGGTGAGATGCTCTTTCAAGATAAAAAATTATTTTAAATAGGATGGAGATGAAGCCCAGTGGTACAGCACTTGCAAAATATGTAGGATTCAGTCCTCAAGTACCACCAAAAATAAACAAGCAAACAAACAAAAATGTCTCATTATACAATAGAGAAAAAATGTATAAACAAAATTAGACAAATACAAGAAGAGGAATAAAAAATAAAAAGTCTGAGCTGGGTGCGGTGGAGCATGCCTGTAGTCCCAGCGGCTTGCGAGGCAGAGGCATGAGGATTGCAAGTTCGAGACCAGAGGCAGTCCGCATAACTTAATGAGACCCTGCTTCAAGAAGTAAAAAAAAATGGGCTGGGGGTGCAGCTCAGTTGTCCAGCACTTGCAAAGCATGCAAGCGCAAGGCCCTGGGTTCAATCCCCTATACTGAAAAACAAACAAACAAATAAGCAAAGTCTAAGTTCAAGGACCTGTGAACTAATTAGAAACAGCAGAGTACACTTGTGATTTTCATACAAATGACTATGCGCAAGTCTGCAAAACAATCTTTGTAATACCACCCTGGTTTTTGTGACAACTGAGAAAACTGTATAGTGATGGACAGCATCCATGAACTCTGTGGGTTGGCGTACTTCAAGGCTCACACAAGAATGCCAAACTCTTGACATTGGGGCTAATGACCCCACCACTGACTCATAAATTCATCTCACTAGATAAGCACAGTAGCATTGGCCCACATACCTGAGTTCTTGTTTGGATTTCTCCACATACAAATTAGGGGGCTTGGGCCTTTCAGTTTGGCACTTTAGTTTCTTCAACTGGAACAGTGGGGAAAACAAAGAAAACTCCATATACAACTTCCATGAGGATTGGATGAGTTACTTTATATAAAGTACATATGAAGTGTGGGTTTGTAGCAAGGGAAGAGAAGTGATAATTCAGGTTAAGGGTCAGGGAGGAGGCCTCATCAGCAGGGTAGTAGTGCCAAAGAAGAGGGCAGAGAGAGGAAAACAGTAAAAGTAGAGAGTTGGGCAGAAGTCAGATTATGAAATCCCTTAATAAGTAACTCCAAGATGAAAAGCTATTAATGCTTTAAATAGTTGTTCATGGTCTTATTTTCCCTGAAGATAGACCATTTTAGATAGGCTGTGAGGAGGGTGAAAGTCAGGGTCATATGACCAAAGGGAAGGAAATGAAGTTGTAGAAAGCACCAGTGCAAAATAAAGATAATGCATGACTACACTGAGAGAATGTTTCCAGAAATATTTAGGACATAGAATTAGTGCCACATAGGGTGAGTTGAGGGTAGTACTGCATGCCAGTAAGCCCAACCTTTGGGAGGCTGATGCAGGAGGATTACAAGTTCAAAGCCAGTAGGTCAATCATGTCTACATAGAAAACCATGTGTCAAAAGAACAACAAAAATAAATAAAATTAATTTCTATTTAATTTTTCAAATAAATTGATTTAATTTAGTGAATTAAATCAGGCAAAAATTAAATAGAGTTTTTTTTTTCCCCAAAAATTCTCTTTCAGATTGTAGATTTCCTACAATTAGTTTCTTAAATAATTCTGACTTAGGATATTAGGAAAAATATAAATTCAAATCACACATTGATTTTTTTTTTTTTTTTTTTTGGCGGTACTGGGGGTTGAACCCAGAGCCTCGCGCCTGCGTGCTCTGCAAGTGCTGGACCACTGAGCTGCACTCTCAGCCCATTTTTTAAACTTTTTTGAGATAGGGTCTCGCTAAGTTACGCAGACTGCCTCTGATCTCGAACTTGTGATCCTCCTGCCTCTGCCTCCCCAGACACTGGGATTACAGGCGTGCACCACCATGCCCGGCTCACACATTGATTTTTTTAACTTCTCTTTTGTGATCAAACTTTCTTATCTGGCTATTTTATCTAGAATAAGACCACCATGAGTAATTTACAATCGGAAGTCTTACCCGGCTTGCTATTTGGATAATTTTTAGGACACTTTTATTTATATTCCAAAAGTTTTCATGTACAGCCATGTGTGTAAAATGTGATAAATGAAATTACTACTTTAATACTGACAGGAAAAACATTTATCAATATATTAAATTCTTTCATGTATTTCAGAAAATATCAGAGACACTATCAGAGCTTTCCACCCGAAAGCTTCAAATTTGTAAGCTCTCCAAACTTTGTTAAGCACCACCTGAGGAATAAAAAAAGTAAGGAGGAAGGGTCATACACTGAGGGCAGCAAGGTGAGCCCAGTAAATGAACTAGATCAGCCTGACATACGGATGTTGTCCTGGTGTCAGAAGAAGCCCTATTTCTGTAACCACAGCAGTTTCTCCCTGGACAAGTCATTCTCTTAGTCTCAAAGTCTTCTTCCAAAAGTTCCCAAGGTCACCTTCCTAGCAAGTGGGAAACCTAGTAATTGAATCCAGCATTGTGGGAATATAATGGCACTCTCTCTTCTTGTTATTACCTACCTATGTCTTGTCTTCATTAAGTGAAAAAAATTTGCAACTAAAATTATCCTTCCCTCTGCCAATGCCAACTAAAAATCAGAATATCAAAATATGCTAGAAATGAAAGGAAAAAACTGAACAAACCTATGGTAAAAACATATCACTCAGGGGGTAACATAGCATCCATCTTCATCAGAGAAAGAAATTCAAAGCCTAGAGTTATCCAAAAGACAAAGTGAATTTAAACTCCTATTTATGCTTAATACAGTATTTTTAAAGGAAATGTATATAAAAAGCAGAAGTGAGAAATACTGTAAAATTAGTAAGAATTTCATTGTGAACCAAAAAGTCTATAATACATAAAACTAATAAAATTTTCCTCTCATAGTCAATATAGTGACTGATGTCCCAATCAGGCAAGATAAATAAAAGTAATACAAATAGGGAATGAAGAGGTCAAATTATCTCTATTTGCAGATGACATGATCCTTTAAGGACCCTAAAACTCCACTAGAAAACTCTTAAAGCTAATTAGCTCCTTCAGCAAAGTAGCTGAAGAAATCAGTAGACACGCAGAAATCAGTAGCATTCATTTACACCAATAATGGATAGGAAAAGAAAGAAATCAAAACAACAATCCCATTTACAGTAGCCCAGTAAAAAATTAAATACTATCAAATTAATCTAATGAAAGATCCCAAAGACATCTGCAATGCAAATTTCACAACAATAAAGAAAGAATTCACAGAAGATACTAGAAGATGAAAAGACCTCCATTGCTGATGGAACAGAAGAATTAATACTGAGAACATGGTTGATAATACCAAAAGCAATCTACAGATTCAATGCAATCTCCATCAAAATTCCAATGACATATTTCATAGAAGTAGAAAAAAAAATCCTAAAGTTCATATGGAACCACAAAAGACCTCATATAGCCAAACAACCCTAAGCAAAAAATACAGTTCAGGAAGAATCCCCATACCCAACTTCAAAGTATAATACAGGGTTACATAGCAAAAACAGCTTGGTACAGCCACAAAAACAGACATAAAGATCAATAGAACAGAATAGAAGACCCAGATATACACTCATGCAACTATAGCCACCTGACCTTTGACAAAGGTGCCAAAAGCATAGATTAAAGATAGGCTTTTCAATAGATGGTGCTGGGAAAATTGGATACGCATGTGTAGAAGAATGAAAGTAGACCTGTACCTCTCAACATGTACAAAAATAATCTCAAAATGGATTTGAGATCTCTACATAAAATGAGAAGCCTTAAAACAACTAGAAGAAAATACAGGGCACATACTCCAACTCAAAGGCATAGGCAAGTACTTCCTTAACAAGACTCCAATAGCCCAGGGAACTGTACCAAGAATTGACAAATTCTTGGATTACATAAAACTGAAAAGCTCTTATACAGCAAAGGAAACAATAGACTAAAAGGAGAGCCCACCGAATGGGAAAAAAAAATCTTTGCATTCTACACATCTGGCACAGGATTAAAACCTAGGATATACAAAGAACCCCAGAAATTAAACACCAAATTAATAAATAATCCAATAAATAAATGGGCAGTGAAACCAGTCAGTTCTCAAAGAAGAAATACAAAAGGCCAACAAATACATGAAAAAAGTGTTCAATATCTCTGTGTATTAGGGAAATGCAAATCAAAACTACAACGACATTCAATCACACTCCAGTAAGAATGACCAAGATTAACAAAACAAACAACAAATGCTGGTGAGGATGCAGAGAAAAAGGAACCCATTTATACTGCTGGTAGGACTGTAAATTAGTTCAGTCACTATGGAAGTCACTATGGACGTACCTTTGAAAACTAAAAACAGAACTATGATATGATCCAGCTACACCACTAATAGGAATATATCAAAGGAAAATAAGTCATCATACCACAGGGACACTTGCTATTCCATATTTAATGCAGCACTCTTCACATTTTCATGGGTAGGGAATCACCTCATATGTCCATCAACAGATGACTGGATTTTATACAAACACACGCACACACACGAATATTATTCAGCAGTGAAGAAGAATGAAATTATGTCATTTACCGAAAAATAGGTGGAACTTGAGATGATCATTTTTTAATTTATTTTAATTTTAATTTATTTTATTTTTTGAGGTACTGGGGGTTGAACCCAGGGCCTCGCACTTGCATGCTCTGCAAGTACTGGACCACTGCCCTGCACCCTCAGCCCATTCTTTTTACTTTTTTGAGACAGGGTCTCGCTAAATTACACAGACTGCCTCTGGTCTTGAACTTGCGATTCTCTTGCCTCCGCCTCCCAAGCCGCTAGGATCACAGGTGTGCGCCACTGCGCCTGGTGAGATGATCGTTTTTTAAGCAAAATAACCCAGACTCTAAAAGCTATAAAAGAGAAATACTACATGTTCTTCCTCATATGCAGGAGCTAGCCCTAACTTGTATATGTGTGTGTATATACAAACAAGTATACACACACACACACACACACACATTGTGCAACTGGGGTTTAGCTCACTTGGTGGAGTGCTGCTCTGAGGCTCTGGATTTCATACCCACCACTGCAAAAATGGAAGAAGGACATGTCAATGTACTCCTGAAGCAATCTTGAAACAAACAGCCATTGAAAACCCTATGAGTAGCAAAGAAGCACTGATATAGTGTGAGCTTGGTATAGCATGCAGGAGTATTTTGTTCTGTTATCCATAGGGTTGCTATGAGTGGGATATATGAGTTGGATCTGATTTGTTGGCACCTAACAGCAAATATATATATGCAGAGCATGCATATATATATATATATATATATATATATATATATATATATATATATATATATTTGCCTAAGATTGGAAGATATAAGTTGACCCAGTGTTAGGGGGGAAAGGACTACTGGGCAGGAGTGGACATGGGGAAGGGGAGAAGGGGAGGAGAAACAACTTAGAAGAGTAAAGAGGGAAAAAAGTGCAAAATATAGAATACATCTCTATGAAAATCCCCCCAAAGTTATAACTCAAAATTACATACAACTATCATTACAGGTTAACAAAAAAATTTCCCTTTCCTGTTTATTTTGTTTTGCAAAATGTTTAAGGAGATGGAAGTGTAAACAATCCTGATTTGATAATTACATAACAGATATGTGAACTGAAAAAAAAAAGGAATTTCATTGTGAACCAAAAAGTCTGTAACATATAAAACTAATAAAACAAATATGAAACTCTATTTATGTAGTATAAGATTGCATGACAAACATCAGATTACAATAACAAACATTAGTCAATACTATCAGGGAATGTGCATCCTATTACATAGCATTGTTTGTGTTTCCCAGTCTGAATAAATGTTTTTCTTTCTGATTTTTTGTGTTGGTAGAATTCAATATATCCCTATAATTATGAGTTAATCTTCTTTTTATGAATTTAAAATTTCTCACTTGAGTGGTTATTACCCATCTATAACCCAGGTAAAATGTTTAATGGTCAAACCTTCCCAATGCATCAAGTCCAAATATATCTGTTCCCTTCTCTAATAAAAATTGTGCCATCTACAGTTTTTGTTCCTTTTCAGCATGTACAAATGGTGTGAAGTCAGTCTGTAAAATGAGAAAATGACAGAAATAATTGGTGATTCTCAAAATTAATGTTTCTCAAGAGGACTGAAAATATCAAAGAAGACTCTGTGGAGGAAACTACATAATGCAGAGGGCATCTAGAGTCTCTTCCTTCTCACCCTGCTGTGCTCTCACATGCACTGCTCTTTCCCTTTGAAATCTTCTCTCTTGCATAGAGTGGCTATGAGCCCCAGTCCCCTCCCAAACTCACTTCAAATGTTTCCTGGCTCCCTGGATCTTTGCTTCTGTTACAATGTTTTTCATAGTACCTTGGAATCATGTGACAGCTCTCATCTAACAAGAGAGCTTCTTGAGGGCAGGGCCTTTGTCTTTTATCTCCACTGCCCCAAATGTTAAAACACAGTAGTACAGGTTTTCAGTATTTTTATTTTGTGTATGAACTAAATTATCATCTCCAGAGCAGGGATTCTTTCATCTATATTCCAAAGACTATTTACTTTTCCAGAAGTACCACACCCCAGAGAAAGATTTCATGACCATTAATTTGAGAAATGGGCTGGGATTTAGCTCAGTTGGTAGAGCGCTGCCCTGCAGTCTCTGAGGTCCTGAGTTCAATTCCCAGCACCACAAAAATGGGAAAAGGGTCTGGCAATCCACTCCAGAGGCAATCCCGAAACAGCCATTGAAAACCCTATGAGGGTTGCTATGAGTCAGATACCAACTCGATGGCACCTAACAACAGCAACTAACAATTTGAGAAATACTATAAAACTGGCATGGTATGTCCAATATTGAAGAGACCCCTTTAACTTTGCCTGGCACCAGTTTGGCAATGCCTTAATGGGAAACACAACCATTAGAGGAAGTAGAGTTTCAGGGACACAGTGCTGAAGGCTTCCCAACAACCATGGAGGAGCTTTCCTGATTATCTTCTGCTTATGTCAGCCTCCAAGATGTCAATATTAGACCCTCCTTATCCAAGTGGGTCTCTAAGGAAATGGGCTCTGAGTAAAAGGAAACAGGCTTCCAAAGAACTTTGATAACTTATTAATAACTGGTCCATAGGTTTTCTCTCCTACACAGTGAAAATTTTTTATCTGAACTGTTAAAAAACTCAGTACAAAATTTCATTCTCACAATGATGATCCTGGAACTCTAAGGTACATCTATATTTTCAAATTCATATTATGCTGGGCACCATGGCATCTGCTTGTCATCCCAGGAGTTCAAGGGGCAGAGGCAGGAAGACCACAGGTTTGACACCATAGGCAATCTGTACAACTTAGTGAAACTGTGCCTCAAAATTTAAAAAAGGGCCGGTACATGGCTCAGTGGTGGAACACTTGTGTAGCATGCGCAAGGCTATGGGCCTTAGTACTAGTACTGCAAAAAATATACGTTTATTCTGGTTTTATTTTAATTACTGTTTAAAGGATCTTTTATTATTAGTCTTAGGAAAAATATAAATCAAAAATAAACAAAATGGTTGAGCAATGAAAGTTCTAGCAATGATCTATACAGATGATTATAGCATAATGAAAGCCATTAAGGTTGTGCATTTTAGGGAACAGTACTGAAAAGACAGATATAATATTATTGCCAGTATGCACAACTTGTGCAATTATAGCCATGATTAACCTGAGACTTGTAGACATTCTGATAGGAATATTATTATTTATAGTATACATAAAGTAAAAGAATTTAAATACCAATTTCCAACTTATAAAATTCAATCTCATCTCTAAGAGATTATAACAAAATATAGACAAAGTCTTATAAACTAATAGAAAGTATCTTCAAACTCCTGAATTCCTTACCATAGTACACTACAAAACAGGAGTTTTAAACTCAAATACATATACAGGCAAAGGAAGTGACATGAGGAAATACCAAGGTGATTGATTCTTAGCAAGGTGGAGCACAGGGGACTAAGTATACAGGGGAATAACCTTTGCACATGCACCAAACATTTACATGGGCTCAAAGGAGACAAGATACCATTCAGACAGAGCTTGAAATCCAGACTTCTGAGGGAACTTCTTGAAGTTTATGTGTCAATTCTAATCATAGAAGCAAATAAAATATATCTATGAGCCACACTGAGCCCACAGTCCTTGTGTTTTGATCTTTGCTCTGGGTATGTTTCCAAATATTTCTATACAAGGCAAGTATTTGCCTGTAAAATCTTTAATATCATGTTTACCAAATTATCAGGCCCCCAAATATAATAAAAAGCCTCAATAGCTATGCTTGATGAATTTTTCCACAACTTATTAATGTATTCTGCATTTATATTCAATTTTCCTAGGATATTCATTAAATGAATAATTAGTTGCAAAGGACTGTTGAAACTAAACTGTTAAGGGCATTCCCATCTCTATTTGTTTTTTTCATATTTAATTTTCAAAATTATTCTATTATTCAGAATGTTGAATCCAATTGACCATAACTCATTTTTCCCCACATATTTAAAAGTACTGGTTGAGTTGTCTTCTTTGTATGTATGTGGGGAGGGGATGTTTTGGTGTGTGGCTCAGGCTGGCCTTGAACTTTCATTGATCATGCCTCAATCTCACAAGTGCTGGGACTACAGGTATTGCCAATTTTCCCAGCCTGAGTTATCTTCCTTAAAGAAGACAGTTTCATAATAACTAAAATCCTATAATCCCAAAGGATCTGTACCCAAGAGTACTGAGTGAGGAGTCTGAAAGCTGCATTTTAGTCCTGATTCATCTACTTTCTAGCAGTGACTTGGCTCAATCACCCACCTGTTAAGTGTTGCAATTTCATCAGAAGTAAAATGGGAATGACCCCATGCTCCACATCCTTTACAGATTCAGCATGGCTCAAACAAGATATTTATAAAAAATTCTGAAAACAGAAAACTTTCATTCGATAAGAGACTTGTTCAGGGCAAAGAAAGTTTATAAAAATGTTTTTTCTTTTGTCATTCAACATTCAAATAATTTAAGTCAGGATTTCCTGCAGGAACTAGCATAAAAGTAAAGGAAACACTTTTACAGCAACTCTTGTGTATATTTTCACCTACTCCTCTTTTTGATTCCCTCTGTATCACCTCTCACATTGTACAGACTATTTTACTTAATGCCTGGTACATTGTGGTGGGCATTATGGCCTCCTCTACGGCTTTCTGTTTTTTTTTTACTATCCCTTTATTAGCAAATGATGATGGTGTACAGAGCAATACAGAGCAATACAGTATTGGATTTTTCCATTATGCATTCTGGCAACACTTTTATCAACCCACAAGGTTTATGGAGCCTTCAGGCTTATATGCCTGTAGCCATACCACTGTGGATTCCGATCCCATCAGATTTCAGAAGCTAAGCAGGGTTGGGCCTGGTTAATACTTGGATGGGAGACCTTCTGGGAACACCAGGTGCTGTAGGCTTGGGAGAAGGACCCAGCAAACCATTCCCAAAAAACAATCAGCCATTGAAAATCCTATGAACAGCAGAGAAGCACTGACAATATTGTTTCACCTGTTGTGCGTAGAGTCATCATGAGTCAAATACCAGCTTGATGGCATCTAACAACAACAACAATGGCTAATATGTAGGTTGGGGGTGCAGCTCAGTGGTAGTGCACTTTCCTAGAATGCATGAGGCCCTGGGTTCAACTCCCAAGTACTGCAAAAATAAATAAATAAGCCAATCCATCTCTGTTCTAACTCCAGGTTTGCAGTGTTCATACCTGCTAGACTGATGGTATTGTTGTTGTTGTTGTTACATGCTGTTGGGTCAAGGTCCAACTCATAAAATCCTTACCTGAAAAAGGTGAAAAACTATTGTCAGTGCTTCTGTTCATTGGGTTTTCAATGGGTGATTGTTTTGGGAGTAGGTTGCTGGGTCCTTCTCTCTAGCCTACAGTACCTGGTATTCTCAGGTGGTCTTCCATTCAAGTACTAACCAGGTCTGACCCTGCTTAGCTTCCAAGATCTAATGGGATCAGATAACACAATGGCACAGCTGCAGGAAGGCTGATGGTGGGAGGGCTCTATAAATTTAACAGACACATTCTGATCAGCTACCACACAGCTTCACCAGAAAACATGTGCCATGACTTGCTACTCTTCTAGTGGAGAAAATCCTTCTTGTAATTGGCAGTTGTTGACTAGATGACCTGAATGATAACAAGGAGACATGAACTCCTCAAAGGGCCAGCCTCCACTTATGGTATTAAAAGATGATCCATAAGCGAATTTTTTTCTTTTCTTTTGTGATACTAGGAATTGAACCCTGGGCCTCACCCTTGCATATTTCACAAATGCTATATCACTGAGCTGCACCCTCAGCCCAACTTTTTGCTTTTTGAGACAGAGTCTCACTAAATTATGCAGACTGCCTCTGGTCTTGAACTTGCAATCCTCCTGCCTCTGCCTCCCAAGTCACTGGGATTACAGGTATGTGCCACCATGCCCAGCTCATAAGCCAATTTCCAAAGACCTTCTGAATGGCTGGCTGCAAGTGACTGACTATTGGAAGGTGTGTTATTCTGTAAGCCAACAGATATAGCCAGTAGCACTACTTTTAACTTCCCAACCACAGACACAGAGAAAGAAAAAAGTTAGACTAAAATTATTGGAAAGGAGAGATTGCAAGAAAGTAATACTTAATCAAACTTCAACACATCTAGAGATTTCTTGAGATTTTATGATCTGGGAATTCATTTATCACACTTATATATCAGTGGCTCCTCCTTGAGAATTGCATTAGAATCTCCAGGAATTACTTTAAACATGCATGTCCAAGCCTTATTAGATTTACTGAGTCAGCTTCCTCAAGGGAAGCTGGATTTGTATAATTTCAAAGGTTTCTCCACCTCACTGGGTTGCATAATTGTACTTGAAAAATAGACAAGTAGAAGAGGCTCACTTCTCGCTCATTTGTCATTCTCTCATTTTAGCCCAAAGGAGAAAAAAGTCATAACAGCCACTGAGAACTACACTTAGTTTCCCTGGGCAGGGAAAGAACAGAGACTAGTCAATTCAAAATACCACTTGTCTAAACATTGCAAAATGGTTGTTGGGCACAGTGGCATATGCATGTAATCTCAGCAACTCTGGAGGTGGAGGCAGGAGTATCACAAGTTTGAGACCAGAGGCAATCTGTGTAATTTAGCAAGACCCTGTCTCAAAACAAAACAAAACAAAACAAAACAAAAAAAAACCCCAAAAAACCAAAAAACCAAACCAAACCAAAAAAACAACAACAAAACCACAAAAAACAAAAATTACAAAATAAAGTTTCTCCCAACTCCCATCAAGACAATGTAGAAATATGACTAGACCTGGTATTCTCTGCAATATTGGCATTGTGCCAAAGCACTCTGGTAGCTATGGAGGCATTCTCCACACAAACAGAACAGTGGGAGCAGCATTGCCACTGGCCTTCAGACCATTCCCTAAATGGCCGTTTCACCCAGAAAGGACAAGATGCTGGGAAATTAGTTGATTTCCCCCTGCTTTTCCATGATCACCATCGAGTCCTCCTAAAATCCATCTCAAGGCATGTTTGCAATGCAAAACCTGTCATTCTTAAACGAAGAATCATTATCCCCTGAGTCCAGAGCACCACATCTACACATATAAACTGAAAGTTTATGTGTGGGAAAATTTTTGAAAAAATTTTGAAGGATTATCTTGGTACTGTCCCTCAATTGCCTTATTTCCAAATTCACCTGCTTATTTCTGATCCCTTATGCTTTTCATTTGTACTTATTTATTATTATTATTATTATTATTATTATTACTATTACTATTACTATTATTATTATTATTTGTGGTACTGGGGTTGAACCCAGAGCCTTGTGCTTGCATGCTTTTCAAGTGCTGTACCAGTGGGCTGCACCCTTTGCCCATTTTTTTTTTTTTTTAGTTTTTGAGACCAGGTCTCACTAAATTATGCAGACTGCCTCTGGTCTTGAACTCGCGATCCTCCTGCCTCTACCTCCAGAGTCTCTGGGATTACAGGTGTGTGCCACAGCACCCATCTCATTTGTACCACTTAAGCCTCATCAATGAGACATTAATCACTTAGAAGTAACTTGCCAAGAGCAATATGACTTCTGTCTATTGTATAATTCTTTAAGTTTTAAGCACCAATTTCCAATGCAGTTTCCTTTCTTCTGTTGATTTACACTAATTAGAGAAGAACACTTTAATGTAAAAAAACTGAAAATGAGAACAATTTTGTGTTTTCAAAATTTCTACCATAAATACATAAAAGAAAATTTTGCCCTTGAATACTCAACTCAATGTATCCAGATTTAGAGTGAATCTTGATAGCTAGGCTATTTCAAAATATTTTCATCCAGGGAGCTCATGAGTATGGAAAGTGGAGACTACATTTGTCATTGTTAAAACACATGAGTTTAACATAAAATTGTGTGACACATACCTTGGTCTTTCTGTACATGCACTGTGTGCAAGCAGTCTAGCAGCTACTGAGGCATTCCCCATACAGACAGCATAGAGGAGGGCAGTGCTGCCACAGGCATTCATTACATTTGATCACAGCCATGTTCTAATAGAATAGTTACACATTCCTCTTGCTGGCATTGTGAGACCTGTTGGCATTATACCAAGGAACATATTTCCAACTTGATAACTTCAGGATAAACATTCCATGTTGTTCTTGTTGTTAGGTGCCGTCGAGTCGTGTCTGACTCACAGAGACCCTCATAGGGCTTTCAATGGCTGATTGTTTCAGGATTGCCTCGGGAGTGGGTTGCCACATCCTTCTCCCATTTTTGTGGTGCTGGGAATTGAACTCGGGACTTCAGAGATTGCAGAGCAGCACTCTACCAACTGAGCTAAATCCCAGCCCAAACATTCCATAGTTTTCACCAATTGTTGTTGTTGTTACGTGCCAGTGGGTTGAGTCTGACTCATACTGAGTCTATGTACAACAGAACAAAACACTCCCCAATTCTGTGCCAGGCATACAATCTTTTTTATATTTAAACCTATTGTTGTAGACAGTGTCATTCTATCTACTTGAGGGTTTTACTTTTTTGGTTCACCTGCCACTCTTCCAAACATGATGTCCTTCTGCAGGGACTGGTCTCTTCTGACAGCAGGTCTAAAATATTTAAGATGCAATCTAGCCACCCTTGCTTCCAAGGAACACTCTGGTTGCACTTCATGTAGGACAGATATGTGGGTTATTTTTGTAGTCCATGGTATTTTCAGTACTCTTCTCCAGAAACATAATTCAAAAGCACCAATTCTTCTGCCTTCCTTATTCAATGCCCAGCTTTCACAAACGTATGATAAGACTCAAAACACCAAGGCATGATTCAGATGCACATTCCATCAATGTGACATCTTTTTTTTTATTAACTTTTTAAAGAAGTGTTTTGTCTCACCTTTTCCCAATGCAATTCATCTTTTGATTTCTTGACTGCTACTTCTGTGAGTGTTGACTGTAGAATAAGTAAAGCAAAATCCTGGACGTTAATCTTTTCTCCACTTATCATAAAGTTGCTTACAGACCAGATATACAGATTTTAGTTTTGTTGATGTTGAGATGAAAGCCATACTGAAAGCTGTGTTCTTTGCTCTTCATCAGTAAATATTTCAAACCCTCTTCACTTTCAGTAAGCAAAGTTGTGTCATCTTTGTAACACAGGTTGTTAATGTTTTTTCTTCTAATACTCATACCATGTTCTTCTTCATAAAGTCCAGCTTCTTGGATTATTTGCTCAGCATAAAGATTGAAAAGGTATGGTGAAAGGATACATCCCTGACAAACACTTCTCTCAACTTTAAACCAGTGTTTCCTTGTTCTGTTCAAGCGACTGCCTCCTGGTCTATGTACAAATTCCTCTTGAGTATAATTAAGTGCTCTGATATTCCTATTCTTTGCAATGTTATCCATAATTTGTTATGATCCACATAGTCAAATGCCTTTGCATAAAATAAAATACAGATAGACAACTCTCTGGAAGTCTCTGCTTTTGGCTACTATCCATCTGATATCAGCAATGTTGTCCCTGGTTCCACATATTCTTCTGAATCCAGCTTGATTTTCTGCCAGTTCCCTATCTATATACTGCTGCAGTCTTGTTTGACTGGTCTTTAGTGAAATTTGCTTGTGTATGAAATCTTCTGTTTAGTTCCTTAACTTCATCATGTCTTCCTTTTACTTTAGCTGTACAACATTCAAGACTAAGTTTCAGAATCTCTTTAGACATGTAATTTGGTCTTTTCTTTTTTCCTACCTTTTAAATAACCTTTTGATTTCTTCATGAATGATGTCTTTTATATCATGCCACAATTCATCTGGTCTTCAAGCATTAGTTTAATCACATCAAACCTGTTCTTGAAGTGGTCTCTGAACTCAGCTGGGATATACTCATTGTCATACCTTGACTCTCATACACTTTTTATAATTTTCTTCAGTTTCAGTTTGAACATGCATATGAACAGTTGATGATCTTATCCACAATCAGTACCTGGTCTCATTCTGACTTTTTTTTTTGCGGTACTAGGGGTTGAACCCAGGGCCTCACGCTTTCATGCTCTGCAAGTACTGGACCACTGAGCTGCACCCCCAGCCCTTTTTTTTTTCTTTACTTTTTGAGACAGGGTCTTGCTAAGCTACACAGACTTCCTCTGGTCTTGAATTTGTGGTCCTCCTGGCTCCACCTCCCAAGCCACTGGGATTACAGGCGTGCGCCACCACACCCAGCTTTATTTTGACTTTTGATATTGAGATTTATCATCATCTCTTTCCACAAAAGTAGTCAGTTTGGTTCCTGTATGTTCCATTTGGTGAATTCCATGTGTATAGTTGCCATTTATGTTGGTGAAAAAATGTATTTGCAATGAAAAGGTCATTGGTCTGGCAAAATTCTATCATGCAGTCTCTAGCATCAATTCTTTGACTAAAGCTATATTTTCCAACTATGGAGCCACCTATTTTGTTTCTAACTTTTGTATTCCAGTCACCAGTAATCATGAGTATGCCCTGATTGCATATTTGATCTGTTTCAGATTGCAGGAGCTGGTAAAAATCTTCCCAATCTTCATTTGTAACCTTAGTGGTGGGTGAGAAAATTTGAATAATAGTCATATTACCTGGTCTTCTTTGTAGATGTATGGATATTATTGTATCAGTGACAGCATTGTACTTCAGGACAGATCTTGAGATGTCTCTTTTGGTGATGAATGCAACTCCATTTCTCTTTGTCATTCCGAGCATAGTAGACCACATGATTATCTGAATCAAAATGGCCCATGCCAATCCATTTCACCTCAGTGATGCCTAGAATGTTGATGTTTATGCACTCCATTTCCTTTTTGACAATTTCTAATTTTCCTATATTCATACTTCCAATTATTAATGGATGTTTACAGTTGTTCCTCCTCATTTTGAGTCATTCCACATCAGCAAATGAAGTTCCCAGGGGCTTTACTCCATTTCCATCATTAAAGTAGACTCTATTTTAAGGAGGCAACTCTTCCCCAGTAATCTTTTGAGTGCCTCCCAACCTGGGGGCTTCATTTTCTGGCACTATATCTGACAGTATTTCTTTGCTGTTCATAGGGTTTTCAATGGCTAATTGTTTTGGAAGCAGGTTGCCAGGTCCTACTCCCTAGTTTGTCTTAGTCTGGAAGCTCAGCTGAAACCTGTCCACTATTCATGACCTGACCCTGCTGGTAATCTGTAATACCAGTAACATAGCTTTCAGCATCACAGCAACATGTAATCCTCCACAGTAATGTCAACTAACAGACTTGTGGGGTTTTACCAGTTAGTTCTATTTAAATTAGAATAATTCATTTTTACCCTTGACATTCAAATAGAATCCATCTCATACTGAAGATTTTGATTGCTATGTACCTTAATCAGAGCTATTCTGTTATCACTGTCATGTACATTGAAGTCATGTTTCCTCTCTACTAAGAGAGTCACCATTTCTGGATGGCCATAGATATAGGTGTAATGGAGAGCCATCCTATGAAAGGGAGCATTTTACAAAATCATAGAGCACTCTGTCAAAACACTCAAATATCTATGTCATTATAACATTAAATATCATGTAATTCTTCTGCCTTTAAAACACATATTGTCTTCTGAAGGATGGACACTATTTATTAGCATATGTTACTCATTATAAAAAGAACAGACCACATGACTGAGAAAGGGGCTGCAGACGAGTTCTGTTGGTAGAGTGTTGCTTGTGCTGAGGCCCTTGGTTCCATCACCAGAACCACTAAAATGGGAGGTTGTAGCAATCCACTCCTGAAGCAATCCTAAAAAACAATCAGCTATTGAAAACCCTATGAAGGTCGCTATGAGTCAGAATCAACTTGAGCATCTTATCAACAACAAAAATGTGACTGGGGGTAGGGTCTTGGAGATGGAACTCTGGGCTTCTTTTATGCTAGGCAAGTACTCTACTACCGAGCTACATCCTAGGCCCAGAGCAGCCTATTTGAATAAAAGAGCATGGCCTTTGGATTTACTTAATTTGTGTTTAAGCTCTGTTACTTATTACTATCACTTAGTCTTTCTATTCTTCAATTTCCTTATCTGTAAAGTGTGGATTGAAAAATGAGTCATCTCAAAGGACACCACTATTGATGTTTACAGGAGAATCTATACAAAGTATTTAGAACAATTTCTAGCACATGATACCTCAATACTTGTTAGATATTGTAAGTATTACTGTTACTACTGCTTACCAACCATGACATCTGCATTAAGAGTAATAATACAATTGTGCTTGACTTGCAGATGTGTTTTAAGGATTATGTATTTCAATGGGTCTAAGATTCTATTTATTTCACATTTTAACATCTCTGACACTAGAATACCACTGATATATCACACTTATAATTGGCAACATTCAAAAAATGATCTTAATACACAAAATATAGGATGAAAGAATTCTCTGTAAAATAAATATACATTTTCCTTGATATATATGTTGAAATGTTGAGCAAAAATGTCATTTTTTGGTAACATTTTTATATACAGGCTTTAATGTCTATTTCAGTAAATCAGACTTCAGAGTGTTTGCTTTTAAATTAGGGGTGTAGCTCAATGGTAAAGTACTTGCCTAGCATGTGCAAGGCCATGGGTTCAACTACAGGACCAAAACAGGAAAAAACAAGAACAAAGAAAAAAGAATAGATAACAATGACAACAACAACAAAACTACATTTACTGTCCTCCAAACAGTTAATAGCTATTTCATTTGTGAATGATTCCTCTTTTCCTACTAATGGAACATCAAAAGTATCAAGTTCTAAATCCTCAACTATATTTGAGTGTTTCTGGATTTTATCTATTCCATTCCATTCAATTGTCTTTTCATCTATTATAAAACAATTTATAAAAACTTAATGGGATCTTTTTTTTTTTTTTTTTTGGAGGTACTAGGGGTTGAACCCAGGGCCTCACACTTGCATGCTCTGCAAGTGCTGGACCACTGAGCTGCACCCCCAGCCCTTTTATTTTTTTCTTTACTTTTTGAAACAGGGTCTCACTAAGCTATGCAGACTTCCTCTGGTCTTGAACTTGTGATCCCCCTGGCTCCGCCTCCCAAGCCACTGGGATTACAGGCGTGTGCCACCACACCCAGCTTAATGGGATATTTTGATACCAAGAAAATCAATTGTGCATTTACTACAAATGTACAAACCTAATATTTTTATTTTGTGTAAAAGCCTAGAAAAAGATCATATTTGGGGGATAGTAAGCCTTCCTATTCAAGAATAGGAACCAGGGCCAAGCTACAGCACTTGGATTTCCTGCAAACAGGACATTAAGAAAAGTGAGGCCCATTTGGGTCGCTGTCTAGCAGCCAGAGCACTGCCTTGGTGTGCAGTCTTCCTGCCCACCGGTGCCCGGGCAATTGAGGTTGGGCACTGGCTGGACAGTGCATGCACTGGACTCACTCATGGGGTGAAGAAATTTCAGAGAAATATGAATGGGAACAACAGAAAATGATGCTAGAGCAGAGAGAAATGGCACCCCTCCACTGGAAGCTTTGGAGATGTTGACTGCACTTTGCCTGAAGCTGGGGAAAAAAAATGAAAGGGCAGGAGGAGTCTGGTGCTGTGGAAAAAGTGAAGGCCACCAGCGAGCTCTATTCTTCTCTATCATAAGTAAGTAAAGTAAAGGGAGAAAACCCAGGCTTGTCAACAAATCCTGTCACAAAGGTGGTTAGCTGGGCAGGACGGCTCTGAAAACCTTTTGTAATGAAGAAGCACATGAGAAATATGGAAAACCTATTGAGAAGAGAAAATGGCTAACCCTAAGTGTGGAATGACTGAAATTGGAGGAGGATGAGAAGAAGGAGCGATGTTCCCACTTCAAAATTTCCCTGAAATTTCCCTCAGTAAAGAACACATACACGTTGGGTGTACACTGATCTTAAAATGATATTAGATTTTATTTGAATTTGAAATATGGGAAAGATTTCTCTCATGATACACTTATGTGCAATGTACCTAAGTTCATGCTTTTCAGTGTGTATTAAAAATAAAATGATTAATGCACTTGATGGTATTAATGTTATCAATTTAAAGGGAATCAGAAAGGGAACCAGAAACCAGCTAAAGCTTGGTCTGGATGTGGGGCTTACTCAGATGGTCTGGGGCCAGACCCCTGCAGGTGTGCAGTTGCAGGGGCTGCAGATCCCAGGCTACATGGGAGGCAGGGAGGGTGGCGCTTCTTCAGGACCTACAGCGCTGCGCCCCCACATGCTTTTACCTGCTCTCCACCTCATTGAGGCCCTTCTTCACTGGCAGGAGCACTCACTGCACTTTGACTTCATCACTCACAGTCTGTGCATCTTTTCTGCAGCTTCGTGTTTGGTGAAGGGCCTGGGCGAGCCTCATTGCTTTCCTCCTTCCCTCCTTCCCTTCCTCCCTCCCTTTCTCTTTCCTTCCCTCCTCCTACCTTCTCATCTTTCCTCCTTACCTCTCCTCCTCCCTCCTTACCTCCTCTCCTCCCTCCTCACCTCTCTTGCTCCCTCCCTCCCTCCCTTTTTTCTTCTCTCCCTCTTTCCCATTCTTCCTCCCTTCCTCTCTGGGAGACCTATCTGCCTTTCAGACCAAGGGAGGACTATGCTAATTCTCTTTGAACATAACTCAGTTTTGACATCATTTATGTGTTTTTATATATTTGCTTTAGGCTTTGTAATTAAAAGGAATGTCACAGTTTGTAAAATATATTTTGATGAATCTATGTAATAAATTGGCTGGGATTTAGCTCAGTTGGTAGAGTGCTGCTCTGCAGCCTCTGAGGTCCTGAGTTCAGTTCCCAGCATCACAAACATGGGAGAAGGACTTGGCAATCCACTCCCATGGCAATCCTGAAACAATCAGACATTGAAAACCCTATGAGGGTTGCTATGAGTTGGACATGACTCAACTGCACCTAACAACAACATGTAATAAATAACATAAAATACACTATACTAACCATTACAGGTATAAATTCACTGACTTACTAAGTCTACAGTTCCAACTATCACAACTGTTTCCGAATTATTTCCATCACTCCAAATAGACTGTGTGACAATTGTGTAGTACCTCCTCCACTCCCACTTAACTTTTAATCTACTTTCTATCTCTATGAATTTGCCTATTTTAGAGACTTGTACTTTTGTGACTGACTTATGTCACTTAGCATGTTTTTAAGTTCTGTCCATGTTGTCGCATGTTAATGACAACCAGGGTTTTCTCCACTAGAATATCAAGTCATGATACTTGTTTGCAGGTGAAGCTGTTTGGTAGCTGATTGGAGTGAGTCTGTTACATTTATCAGCCACCATCAGCCTGACGGGTTTAAATACTACAAACCTGAAATTAATGAGAGTAAAGATGGGAATGCCCTTAAGAGTTTAGTTTCAACAGTCCTATGCCCCTAATTGGGAGAAGGACCCAGCAACCCACTCCCCAAAATTATCTGCCATTGAAAACCCTAGGAACAGCAGGGAAGCACTAGCAATAGTATTTTGCCTGTTGTGCATAGGGTTGCCACGAGTCAGATACCAACTTGACAGCACCTAACGACAACAACAACAACAACAACATACCCCTAATTAAGCCTGCTGCTATACCACTGTGGTGTATGATCCCATCAGATCTCGGAAGCTAAGCAGGGTAGAACCTGGTTAGTACTTGGATAGGACACCATCTGGGAACACAAAAACAATAAGCCATTGAAAACCTTATGAATAGCAGAGAAGCATGAACAATACTATTTCTACTATTTCACCTGCTGTACATAGGGTTGCTATAAGTTGGACACCGACTTGACAGCTGCTAACAACAACATGCAGCTAATTATCCATTTAATGAATATTCTAGGAAAACTGAATATTAATGCAGAATACATTAATAAGTGTTGGAAAATTTCATGAAGCCTCATTATTGAGGCTTTTAAATTAGGTTTTGGGGCCTAATAGTTTGGTATACATGATATTAAAGGAAGGAAAGATTTTACATGCAAATACTTGCTTTGTTGATAGAAATATGTGAGAGTGAAAGATCAAAATACATGAGTTGTAACTTTAGAGCTGAGAAAATAATGTGAATTTGCTTCTTCCCAAAAAACTCATTGTGTTTTCCAACTTTCTTTCAAAACTCGAAATTTGAAACTGATTAAAACAAAACTGAATTTTCCATAAATTCACAATTTTACTTCCAAACACTACTGAAGAAGATCAGTAGATTGAGAGGCAGATTTATATATCTTCATCTAGATATGTAGAGACATTTCTACTTTAGATGATGGAAGATAGAATATTTTATCCAGGATTACATATAACAGCCACGTAGGTGAATTAATCCCCTCCTTCAGAGATTCTACCCCATGACGCAGAGCAATTATTTGTTAATTTCCTCTACTGTATTGTTGAAGAGGGCTGGGATTTAGCTCAGTTGGTAGAGTGCTGTGCTGCAGTCTCTGAGGTCCAGAGTTCAATTCCCAGCACCGCAAAAATGGGAGAAGGGCCTAGCAATCCACTCCCAAGGCAATCCCAAAACAGTCAGCCATTGAAAATCCTACGAGGGTCACTACGAATAGGATACCAACTCAATGGCACCTAACAACAATTGTTGAAGATTTTTAGTGATATACATAGATGGATAAACAGATCACTAGTCCATCAAAATCTATGTATGTGTGTGAATGCACATATATGTAAACCACTGACTCCAAAATTTGAAATTTAAGACCATATGAACATCCAGCCTTGTACTATATGTCACACTAGTAATTCATACTAAAATGAATTATGTTTTCTCTCCTTCTCCATCTCCATCCATCTATTCTTCATTCAGTGTCTTAGTTTCTCCATTGTTCAAATGTTAATAAATTCTGTTCTTATAAAAGCCTAAAACTCAAAATAAAAATGACCTTGAGAAAAATCTTATTTCATGGTAATTCCAAATAGGAAAACTATCACTGCCTTGGTCTAAAGGAATCCCTGCATTGCAAAACATGTGATTACAATTGGTCACAGTTCTGTATGTAGGGAGACACTACTCACTCACACTAAGAATATCACATTGTGCTTCAGATTTCTGCTTTGATTTTGTTTTAAATCTTAAAATAGTGATGATTGCACATCCCTCTAGAGCTATCAAGAGAACTAACTGAGATAAAGGACCTAGGGAGCCATGTTCAGAGCCCAGGACAGAGAAGGCAGTCAGAATAAATATTGCTTTATTTCTTTTCTACTTTGTCATTCTGTTATCACTTTAATTCCATAAAAATAGGAAAAATCTATTTCATTGACATGTAATAAAAAGTATAAAATAAGTGGAAATTATGTAACCCTCTTTACTTTCTCCAAGCTACTCATTAATTCAAAATTGATTGATGAAATACAAATACAAAAGAAAAGGAAACAGAACCATTCTAGCTCCCTTGCACTCACATGGAAGTATAACAGGGTTGTTGTTAGGTGCCGTGGAGTCATGTGCAACTTATACTGACCCTCATAGGGTTTTGAATGGCTAATTGTTTTGGGATTTTTTCAGGAGTGGGCTGCCACATCCTTCTCCCATTTTTGTGGTGCCAGGGATTGAATCTAGATCCTCAGAAAGCACAGAGCTGTAATAGGCAGGAAGAAAGAGAATAAAGGGCTATGCAGCCAGCCACCTCTGAGCCTAGCTATTTGCTTCCCGGCCTCCTATAATATAATATGGATATCAGGTAAGCCTCTTGTTGGACAAAGGCTTTGGTCTCATGGTTAGTGCTTCCCTGATAGAAAATCACTTTACAAACAGCATAGCTGCTAGAAGGAAACAAAATTAAAATCTCTTCTCACTTCTGTATTCATACAGGATGGATGATAAAACTGTGTGAGACACACACAATCTCCAGCATCTAAAAGGATATTGTTTAGTGAATTCTGCTCCCTTATCAAGACCAGTAGCTGCCTGGATTTCTAACCTTTTGAAATGACCACCTCTGAGCTCAGTTCCTTGAAGACCCTGGGAATCCATTAACCTCTTTTGGGCACAGGCCCCAGGTATAAAAGTTTTTTTCCTTGCCCCCTGAATGCCTAGACTTTACTGTAAAAGACAATGTGACCTCAGCTCTTAGCAGCAGTAGACCTTAATACTGCCCACCTTCACTTCTTGAAGGTGTACTCTCTTTATAATCTATGTCTTTAATAAACATAGCCTATCCTCTATAATGCCTGCAGCCATAGCACTGTGGCATCCGATCCTGTCAGATCTTGGAAACTAAGCAGGATCAGGCCTGGTTAGTACTTGGATGGGAGACCACCTTAGAACATCAGATACTGTAGGCTTGGGAGAAGGACAAGGCAACCCCCTCCCAAAAATCAATCTGCTATTGAAAATCCTATGAGTAGTAGAGAAGCACTGACAATACTGTTTCACCTATTGTACATAGGGCAGCTATGAGTCACACACTGACCTGACTGCACCTAACAATAACAACAACATCCTCTATAATGGCCTGCACCCGTACCACTGTGACATTTTATCTCATCAGATCTTGGAAGCTAAGCAGGGTCAGGCCTGGTTAGTACTTGTATGGGAGACCACCTGGGAAAACTAGGTGTTATGGGCTTGGGAAAAGGACCTGACAATCCACTCCCAAAAAACAATCAGCCATTGAAAACTCTATGAACAACAAATAAGCACTAACAATAATGTTTCACCTGTTGTACATAGGGTCACCATGAGTTGGACACTGACTCCATGGCACCTAACAACAACAATCCTCTATAATTTCTGTTTCACATATAAATTCATTTATATAGGAAAACAAATGAGCCAAGGCATCTGTTGCTGGAGAGAGGAAGATAATTGTTGTTACCTGGGAAAGACCTGCCTGTTGCCAGCCTCTGGGACCTGTAGCCCTGTGCTTCTTTCTCTGGACCTGCTTTCCCATACTTCTTTATCTAGATGCCCATGCTCACTGTAAACTGTGTACTATCCCTTTGCTTTATCTAATAAATTTCAAATTTAATAAATTTGCTTCTCCTCTATGTTTCCTTCTGAAATTTATTTCAGTGACTGAGACAAAGACCCATGATATCTCCCTTCAGTGGAGGTCCTGCGAAAGGGGAACTCCTCAAAACAGGTGGCAACATTGGTGTACAGAACCCCTAAACACACTGACAGAATAACAGAGGTCCAGTGCTTGCAGTCGAGGGTGGGTCATGGGAGCCCAGGCTGCTTGTCCACCTTTTCCAGGATGAGCAAATCCTCTGAGGAGCAGTTAGACCTTCAGTTAGACCAGCAGTGAGCACCTGCTGTATATTAGTCATTGATTAATCTTTTATAGTAGAGTTAGACCATTCAAGGATTGGCAAAAAGGAGGACATTCCACCTAGGGACTTAAAGAAACAAAAGAGTAGGTCCTATGAAGTTGATGGGAAAGTGTGACTAGTGCAAACCTGGGGACATGGGGGCACTTCATGCTGTTACTGTGGAAGCCTGCTATTTTCTTTAATTTCAGTGCCACTTCTTTCAGATAGGAGTGATAAGTTGTATTAATCAGTTGTCATTGCTGTAGCAGAAAAAACAGCAGAAACAAGCCTATGGAGCAAAACATTTATTGGCAGCTCACAGAGAATCAGTCCATAATGGTGGCAGGTTAGGCATGGCAGCAGCAACAGGCAGGGCTTTGGAGACAATCTTACATCTTGATGAGCAGGAAGCAAAGAGAGCACAGAAATGCAGGTTTGGGATGAAAACCTCCAACGGCACCCCAGTGACTGCTGCCAATGTAGACCTACCTCCCAAAGTTCCACAGCCTCCCAGAACAGCAGCACCAGCTGGGGGTGAAACAGCGTGACTTTTGGGGAGCATTTTATGTCCAAAGCATAACAGAGATGTTCCAAGAAGCAACTTGCTATATGTAAATTTTAAATGTAAATGATTCCATACAAATTTCAATAGAGATTATTAAGTAAACAAAGTAAAGTGATTGATAAGGTGGCCAATACAGTCTTTATAATGGCTAAAGGAAAAAGGAATGGAAATTGATGGACTCATTAAAATGAGAAACATGATGAACAACTGGGAGGAGGATCGTGTGGCCACAAAAATGAGGAAAAGGGTAAGAGCAGATTAGGATGAGGTTGAAGAGGTCACCAACTACTTATAAGATGCTGTTATTAGATGTAAAGGAATGTTGATTTTTAACATAAATATTTATTGTGCATGAAGTCATCAGGGGGCTTAGAAAATAAAATTAATAGCCTTAGTTCCAGGTATAGGCACAGTAGTCACCTGGTTTATACCACTGCACTCTAAAGCTCATATAAATCATATATCTTTAAAGAAAGATTAGTGTAGATCATTGATTACTGAAATATTTGAGATATTTTAACACAATTAATTTAATCGCCCAAATGATAAATGTCTTAAATTACCTACCTAAGCAAAGATAAAAGACTAGACAGAATCAGATATTTGAGGGACTTCTGGCAAGATGGCGGACAGATAACATGTGTTTTCTGTCCCAACCCCCAAGAGGGAATCTGTAGCAGGTCTGTCCATGCAAGGCGATTGTTCAAAACTACTCGTATTGTGTCTAATTGTGCCACTAGGCTCTGCCAAAGAGGAGCACTCTGTCCACGTGGGGGCTCAGCCGCCTCCACAGACCCCAGAGAACTAATGAAAGAAAGAGTTGGTTCTTTGAAGAGATTAACATGATTGGCACTTAGCCAACCTGAGCAAACTAAAAAAGAGGGAGAGGACCCAAATTAAGAAAATTAGAGATATAACAGACATCACAACAATTGATACTAATGAAATACATTATTAGAGATTACTTTGAGTATTTGTACACCCCCAAAAAACAAAAATACAGGAAAAAAGAATAAATTCCATAACATTTATGACTTACCAAAATTAAATCCAGAAGATATAAATAAACAGATCCATACAAGTAATGAAATTGAAGCAATAAAATAGAACATTTCAACAAAGAAAAGCAGAGGTCCTGATGGGATTGCAGCCGAATTCTATCAAATTTTGAAAGAAGAATTAATAACTATACCTATCAAACTATTCTATCAAATAGAAAGCATAATTCCAAAATACTTCTACAAAGCCAGTATCACCCTGATACCAAAAGCAGATAAGAACACTACAAAAATGAAATGAAAAGAAAACTATAGACCAATTTCCCTGATGAACATTGATGCAAAAATCTTTAATAAAATTCTTGCAAACCAAATACAGGAACACATAAAAAATATACACTCACAACCAGGTGGGCTTCATTCCACGGATGCACAGCTGGTCCAGGATACACAAATCAAGAGACAGGTTTTCAAAACAAAAAATCAACAGAGAAATGTCAAATCTAATCTCCACCCTAAACCAGCTGGATCTCACAGATATATACAGAATATTTCATCCACACGATGAGGAATACACATTCTTCTCAGCTCGACATGGAACGTTTTCTAAGATAGATCATATGCTAGTCCATAAGAACTCCCTCAACAAATACAAAACAGTAGAAATTA
>VMDO01019537.1:0-39486 GCA_007922755.1 Pedetes capensis
TGCTTTTGCGTAGTCAATAAAACATAGATAGACATCTTTCTGATATTCTCTGCTTTCAGCTAATATCCACCTGACATCAGCAATGATGTCCCTAGTTCCCCGCCCTCTTCTGAATCCCGCTTGATTTTCTGGTAATTCCCTGTCTATATACTGCTGCAGTCATTTCTGAGTGATCTTTAGTAGAATTTTGCTGGTGTGTGATATTAATGATATTGTCCAATAGTTTGCACATTCAGTTGGATCCTCTCTTTTGGGAATAGGCACAAATATGGATGGATCTCTTCCAGTCAGTTGGCCAAGTAGCTGTTTTCCAGATCTGTTGGCATAAACATGTTAACACCTCCAGCGTTGCATCTGTTTGTTGAAACATCTCTATTGGTATCCAATCAAGTCGTGGACCCTTGTGTTTCGCCAGTTCTTTCAAGGCAGCTTCCACTTCATCCTTCAACACCATTGGTTCCTCTTCATATGCAACCTCTTGGAATGGTTGGCCATCTACCAATTCTTTCTTGTATAATGACTGTGTATTCTTCCCACCATCTTTTGATGTTTCCTGCATCATTTAATATTTTCCCTGTAGAGCCTTTCACTACTGCCACTCGAGGCTTGAATTTTTTCACTTCCTTAAGCTGTAAAAAGTCAGAAAAGCAACTGCAGGTCCCAATCTCTAGAAGAGATATTTGGTATCAAGGATCTCAGAAACTCTGGGCCTGAGAGCTGTAACACAGGCCACTGTCAAGGCTAAGGATCCTGATATGTAGGACCATACAGAAGCTGCATCAAAAGTTGCTGTTGAATACTGAGGATTCCTGACATCTCAATTTGCATAAGAATTGCACCATTTATGTGCCACAGACTTCAGAAGCCCCTTGGCCTATGTAAGAGCTGTAACACAGGCTAGCTGAGGATTTTGGCTCCTTAGCATGGCAAAGGGCTGTTACACTAAGGTGGTGCCACTTGCTCCTGCTGCTCCAACTTACTATTGCCACCATTTTCTGCTGTCAGGTACCTGACTAGCATTGGAAGGGCTCCTGCTTGACCACTCACAATTTCTCTCCTGGTGGAGCAAAAAGGCCCTGACCAGCTGATTGATAACTAAAGCATGTCACATAATCAAGACCAGCATCAAGTGTGGGAGAAGGAAAGTCCTGCCTGTAGAAGGAAGGTATTGCAAATTTGCATGTGAAGTGTTGTATGTCTCATCTTATTGCTGGAAATCAGTGGGGAGGGGCAAGAATAATCTACTCAACTCAGAAAGGATTTTTATCCTTAACTCTTTAAATTTTAAGCATTTGCCAGTTAATCATTCTTGCTCTATGCCACATATCTCCATCTAGTAATCAAGTTTTTATATAAATGCAGGGATCCAGGCTCTTGTGGGAGGTACTTCCCTCCCTTAAGTGTCACTTTATACATACATAAAATAAATGGATTGTCCAGGCATTCTAGAAGGCCTTGCAATCCCAAGACTATAGAAATCTACTCTGATCATCTCAGGTGTTAAGGTTGTCACAAACTAATGTAGACTAAGTTACTTATAATAGCAAATATTTAAATATCACAATTCTAGATACTAGGAAGTCCAAAATCAAGGCACCAGCAAATTCAATGTTTAGTGAAGGCCTGCTTCCTGGTTCATAGATGGCCATCTTCTCACTGAGTCTTCACATGATGGAAAGGGCAAGGGAGTTCTCTAGGACTCCTATGAGGTCACTAATTCTACTCATGAAGGCTCTACCTTTCTGACCCAATGAATTCCTGAAAGCCCTACCTCCCAATACCATTACATTGGAAGTAAAGACTCCAACATATGTATTTAACATATACTGAGTATTTGTATTCCAGGACATCCTGGAAGAGATAAAGTCAGCAGGTTTTTATTAAAAAGTATGGTTAATAAGAGATGCTATAACAAAAATCTTTGTTTCTCAGAAGGTCACACAAAGGGCTTCTCTGAACCAGAATGAGCTGTCTTCCATTCTACCACTGGGATGAACTCAGTAAACTGTATTTCTCATGCAGTTCATTGTGATCAGTAGGATGCAGAATGTGACTCTGTTGCTCACAGTCCTTGAAGGATATGTGTTTACCTGAAGGCTCTGCTATTTTCGGTGTGTTGCTTCCCATATCAAATAGGGTGCTGACATTCTGCTGCAAGGCTGAGGACAAAATAGAGGGTGGAGGACAATTGTTCCTTTGGTCTATCCAGTCTGGAAGTGGTAACAATACTTTCTCCCATTTTTATTTTGACCAGAAGTCAATCACACAACCACACCACTGCAGGGAGGGTTCGAAAATGTAGTCCAACTGTATGCCTAGCTGTAATGAAAAATATACCATGTCCTCAGCAGAGATTGACCTATGATGACCAATCTGCTCAACCATCTTGATCTTTCTACACTAAATCAAACCTCCACTTTAAGCAGTAGGGGAAATCTCTCTAAGATGAATATTCTCTTGGATAACTGTATAGTTTTCTAGGTCAGCCATAACAAAATGCCACAAACCGGGTGACTTAAAATAACAAAAAAATAGATTCTCTTACAGTTCTATAGGTTAGAAGTCCTAAATCAAGGTGTCAGCAGAACTTGTTCGTTCTAAAGTCTCTAGGGCAAACTTTGCCTCTTCTAGCTTCTAATGGTTGTTGACAACCCTTGGTATTACTTATCTCATAGATGTATCATTTCAATCTCTGGTTCCATCTGTACTTGACCTCTTCCCTTGTTTCTGGGTGTTTGTGTCCAAATTTACTTCTTCCTAAAAGGATGTCAATCATTATATTAGAACCCCCATTCCAGAATGATCTCAGCTTGTACATCAACAAAGACTATTTCCAAATACAGTCAAATTTACTAATACAAAGCATTAGGAGTTGAGTGTATCTTTCTGGAGTACACCATTTAATCCATAATACTTCACTCTCCTAAAAAAAGTGATCTCTCACAAATCTCTGTGGACTTAGTGCGGTTAATGTCAGTATACTCCAAGTCTAGGAACCCAGACTTACAATCATGCTAAGGGAGAGGAAAGTATTTCCCCAACCATGAATGTCAGAAAAGGGCTGGGGACAATTTTCTTCCATGTCACATTGTAATCACTTTCTATAACCTAATCATACTAACCCCTACATTGCTGTCAGCATGTGCTGCTGTGATGCCACAGGTATTTCAGATACAAGCAGGGCCACTTATGGTAGACAGGTTATAGCTGAGCTTCTAGATTAAGATAGAATAGGGAGAAGGACCTGACAGCCCACTCCCCAAAAATTTATCCAGTGAAAGTCCTATGAACAGCAGAGAAGCACTGCCAAATATAGTTTTGGAGAATGAGCCCTCCATACTGGGAGGCACTTAAAAGAAAACTGTGGAAGAATTGTCTTCTCAAAGTAGAGTCAGCCTCAATGGTGAGAATAGAGTAAAGCACCTGGGACCTCCATTTGCTGAGGTGGCACAACTCAAAATGAGAAGAAACATAGTGGCTAAAACAGTGGGCTCAACTAGGAAGAGATTGTGGGCATGGAAGAATGTATGATAGTGTTTCATTCTGTTGTACATAGGGTTGCTAGGAGTCAGACCTGACTTAACGGTACCTAACAACAACAATCACACTAAGAGAGGATCTGGTGTTTCCCAATGTCTGATGAATGGTCCTGTTAAATCTCAATGCATTGTCTGAGAAAGAGAGGACATACATTCCTACTATTTACTCTGTTTCTTGTTGTCAGGGATGGTATGTGGGTCTAGGAGGCCAGCAGCAGCAAAACCACAGCTATAGGGGTATTATGATAGCCAGATAGTCACTGGTGGAAGCTGAGCTGAATAATGCATGAGCACAGCATCACTCCATTCCCTCTTTGCTCTCATTGTGTGAAGTGCTTTGTTTTTCAAAAACTCCTTTGGGAGGTTTCACAAACAACCACTACTTAGCTCACAGATTCCAAAGATGACAGGCAGTGGCCTTTTCCTGCAGGTGTGTATAGCTCACCTTCTGATGCTAGAAATCTGATTATTGTCAAACTCCCTGCAAATGTCTCTGTCCAAACTCAAACACAAATTTCAGCTATTTAAACTAAATGAAAAAGTCTTGAGAATCTAGCAAACTCAAGTTAATGCTGACCTCCACTAGCCTAATACATAAAACAGAGCACTTATTAAAAGGGAGATTTGATCCATTTGGGGGTGAGAACTTTGCTTTGCTGATTTTGAAAGAAAGAAAAAAAAATCTAGGCAGCTGCCCTAGTTTCTACAAGGACACGAGAGTATTTACTCAGCACAGAGCCAGTCCGAGCTAATGGTTCTGAGTGCCTCTAATGGCCCTCCAGGTCAGGCAGGGTGGATTTGGGCATGAGCAGAGAGGTATGTCCACTTGAGACCAGGCAGCTCACTGGGGCGAGACTCACACCACCTCTGTCTCCCTCCACAGAGAATGTGCGCTCGCTTCCAAAGCTCAAGAGCTTGGATCAATAGCTAAAAGTTTGGAGGCTTATGAAACCTTCCAAATTGGAACGAAAACATCTCCCCGGGTATTTTGTAGAGCTAGTAAATGGAAATGAAACATCTGAATGAAGGCAAAGCATTCCCCAGACCTTCATTTTATTTCCACTCAGATGTAATCCAAAATTAACACTTGCTCCAGACACCCAGCTTATTAGTGCTCAGAACAATTCTTCAGCTTCAACAAGAAGGGCAGTGGCTGGGGGCTGGGGGGATAGTGAGGAGCTCCCCCACTTGGAATTCCACCCTGGAAACCCAACAAGAGATACACATTCCCATTTAATTATAATGACAAAACGGACCGGATAACAAGGTTGTCTTTTCTGGCTCTGTTCCTGATTTGTCACCACAAGGGCCTCCAGTTGTTGTTCTTTTTCATTTTGCATTTCCGCATTAATCTCAGCAACTCCAGCTGCTTCCAGCTTGCCCCCCCACCTGACACATCTGACCAGCCTCTGTGTGAGGGCATCATGGCCTTTTTGAGAAGTGGCTGCATGGGGCTGGGTCTTTGCTTAGTTTGGTTCCAACCATCTGTGCCTTCCTGTGGTCACCACACTCCTCCTGGAGCCCTGTGACTTCACCTTCACCAAATTATTACACTGAAAAAAAAAGACACTATGAACCTACATGATTCCCTTGTCCCACCCACCCATGAAATGACAGTTTCTTTTAATTTCTGTGACTATTTTTGGCATTTGCTCTTCATTATGTTCCTGACTACTTCTAAGCTCCCCTCTTGTTCTTGTATGTTTTCTTAACTCCTAACTTGAATACAGACATAATCATTTAATTTTCCCAAAGTTCAAGCTTACCAGACTCAAAATAAGAAACAAAGATATGTACTCGTTAGTTTCACATAGGCTAGGATTATGCATCTCTTTCTGTGAGAGTTAAACCTGATTGATTTTGGTAAAGTTTGGTATAAATAATTCACAAAATTTATTGTGCTTGTGGTTTTGAATATAAGTAGGCATATACATCCACACTCACTCTCTCCATCTCAGTTTTAGTTATCTAGCCTTTGTGGAACAAGCAGGTCATAAGACACTTTAGCAAATTTGAAATAAGAGGGAATATGTGAACTTTTTATTGAGACAGAATTCATATGTCTTATTCATCTTTATATCTGCACTGATATGCTCGAACCATAGTAATTACTCATTAAATGATGAATAAATTGTAAAATGTTGAGTGGGAAAGTTCCTTAGAGGTCTTATTTCATTTGCTAAGAGAAATAGCATTGTTCTGGAATGTTTGGGACAATGACCCATCAACTGCTACATAATACACAGATGGAAAATAAATTCAGTCTATTAGTAACTTGCTTGGCCTAAGTTGCTCCTTTTTCTGAAAAAAAGAGATAATTGAAACAAAAGTAGGAAGCCACTTGTGAGTGTCCACTTTGTGCTTGTAAGAGTGAGGAAATACTTCGTGGGCCCTATTCTCCAAATGCTCACTAAAATCCTTCAAAGTAGGCACTAGTGTCTCCAGTTCTCCAGATGTGGAATTTCTCCTTGCCCAAGATCACCAAGCGGTGGTATTCCAGCTCAGAATTAATTATTTGCAAAGTTTTCTTTCTACTTTTCATTGGTGCGGCTCATTTTCAACATACACCACCTTCCCAAATTCTCCTCCTCAGGACCTAGAGAACGTCTGCATAAAGTGAATTTCTATTGTGAGTTTTGAGTTTTGGGAAGGTGAATAGTAGAAAGAACCATCTGAGAAACTAGCAAGCGTAATGGGCATGGCTCGCTTATTTGTTGTCAATCAAATGGCCATCCTTTTCCACATCACTTCTATATGTTATACAATTATGATTGGACATGAATGACATGGGGAGAGTGACAAAGTTGAGGGACAGATTACTATATTGAGGCCTTATTATTACTTCCCCTTTCACAGGGCAATAGAGTGAGTGGTGTGGGGTATAGTGAAGGTCTGTATATAGTGACATCTCTCATGCTCAGGAGGTGAATCAAGAAGAAGAGCTAGAAGTCCCCAGAATTCACAGGTGAAATTTTCTTCTGTGAATCCACTGCTTGCTCTATAAGCAGGTATTGCAGTTGTACCCAGCAGGCATGCTGGGCTGCAGCATTGCCGATCAGATTCCAGCTGTCTTCTTGATCGATTTCAACCAAATCAATACAGAATACTTGTACAAGAGGTCATTCCTTACAGCTGTAAGTTTAGGTCAAATAAAAGGAAAACATTATTATACATAAAAATGGAAAAGTTAAAGAGTTTTAGAAATAATTGCATCATTATAAACACTTATAAAACGAACACTTTCAAGGAGTGAAATGTAGTTATAGATTCACATAGGCCAGTAGTTAATAACAGCACCTTCCAGGGAATCTTATCCAAAGATAGAATCAATTTACTGAGTGTGGATCAAGGTCAGGTGTTATGGTGCTCCTGAGTTTGGGTACCAGATGCCTGGGAATCGATGATGACATATTCACAAAGCTGTATACTTATGGGACTTTCCAAAGAGGGATGGGGGTGTGGAGGAGCAAGCCAGAAACAAAGCCACTTAACCCATTTCAAGTTTATTATTGTTCCAGTGGTGTGGCTCTTTGTAATTTATGAGACTGTCTGTGGGGTTCAGGAGCTCTTGAGACCTCCCGTCTAATAAAATAGCTGTGTCGTTTTTCCTGAGTGAAGGGACTGACATATATCAAGAAGTGCAATTTGTTTGATATCCTTTTGTACAGGAAAAGGAAAGGTTGTGGCATTTGTAGGTTAGTAAAAAGAAGGAGGAAGTTAAGGTATATAGGTATGTTGAGAGGGACCTTGCAGTTGAAAGTACATAAAGGTCCTTTTGTATTTAACATCTTGGGGGCATAGAACATTATACTAAGAATACTAACATCTCGAGCTGTCAATACTAACATCTTGGAGCTGTCAGTTTACAGACTATAATGTAGCTCATCACACCTTCCTTCAGGTTTTAAAGACACCAAAAAACTCTTTGTAATAATCGTAATCAGTTCCTTCTTTTTAATAATTGGCTAAACTACCCCTTACTTGAAGAGGCAAGCCACTCTGCTTTTCCTAATTGCAAAAAGCTATAACCCTGGTCATGAAAGAAGGCATTCTGATGAGTCTTCATTCCCAGTAAAAGGCCCTTTTGTTATGAAATTCCCCAAAGAGGGATTTGGTAATTGCATATTGGGGAGTTTGGTCCAAAGACAATGTCCCTTAGTGAGCAGTCTGACTTACTATTTAGCTGTCCTAGTATTGAATGTTCATTTAGCCTCTCATTAAAGTTACAAAATTATAATTTTGACTGACAAACGATAAATCTGTTCCACATAAATTAAGAATTCTAATATTGAATTATCATAAGCCTATCATATTGCCTATCATAAGGCAATAACTAGGCCTGAGTGATGAGAGACTGGCCACTAGAAACACTTCTATGTGCTTCTGGAATGTAGGCATGTGTGTGTGCACCACATGAGGACTGTGTGTGTGAGACACTGAGCTCATAGAGCTGAAGATTCCAGGGACTACTGCAGCTTTGGAGACAGTCAACTGGCAGATGGGATTCTAATGAGTAAAATTGAGATTATCTGATTTAAAGCTGGGAGTTTCTTGTTGGCAGGGCATAAATGTACAAATAAGTGTGTATTGTACGTGAACTCTTGCAGCAATTTATTGATGGCAATGATGTCATGCATTCAATACATGCCTTTTCATACCTGGGTATGGGATAGTTTTCTTCTTTAAAAAGTATTTCTTCTGCAGCTGGAGCATCTCTCAATGGTGATTGGAATTTGGTTAAGGCACAATTTGTAGGAAAAACATCCAGTTCTTTACACCTGTCTTTTCCTGTAAAAATCATTTAGCCAATTCCTTCTATGGTGTCCTTACCAATAGCAATGTTTTATCATTGGGGAGCAGTTCTGGGAGGAGCCCAAGATTGCATTCTTCTGGAGGGTCCCTAGAAGTATAGAACCCTGGCATGGGTTTGAGTACTAGCCAGTAACTTATGTGAAGTTCAGACAACTTTGCAATAATTCTTCACAGTGTCTGACTCAATAGCAGTCTTCAGAGAATATTTTTTATCTATGACAGTTGCAGCTTTCAATCCTAGATTGGATTTCTCCCTGTCCTCCCAGAAGATGTTTTAGTGATGTGCCAGCTTTAGCATATGATTGGTAAGGCCTTGAAATAAATCCCCAGCTAACAGAAAGACATGGTAGGGCAGGGTAGAAAAGGATTTTAAAATTCAGTACTACATCTAATATCCTACTAACACTGTTCTTGAGAAAGGAGGCACTTCTTTATTTCTGCATCTTCTCTTAGTTTCTTAACACTAGTTCTCTCTTTTTATTGGCATTTTTCTGCAGAATGAATTAATCAGGTGTTCTGTCACTCTTCTGAAATTCCTGATGTCCAGTTGCTGTCAGACAATTGATTTGTACATCGGAGATAGTGCAAGGAAAGAGTCAATGACATGAACCTTAAGGGATTTGGGTTATTGCCTCACTGGCAATAACTTACTGTGGATTTGGGCAAACTCTTTCTCTGCCAGAGCCTTTATTTTCTTTACCCTAAAACACTTACTTTGTCCTTAAGCCACCTAACAGGAGAGAGGAGACTGATAAATCAACTAAGAATTGTAAAGAAATGAGAAGATATGGATTGATAAAACGTACTTTTACTTGAAGGAATGATCAGTGAGTTGAAGTTTGTAGGGGAAAGATGGAAGGCGAGGCAGTATCTGAAATGTTAGGGAAATGGAGAAGGAAATGGAGAGATGAGAAGCATTGAGATAAGCAAGAAAGTAAGCAAATTGATAATAAAGAGGATGAGTAGGAGAGGTGCAGAGAAGGATTGGAAGCAAAACTTTCTTTGGAGAAACTTTTGAAGTTCCTTAAGACCATAGGACTTCTTTATGAGACAGTGACAATTAGCCTTGCCAATGTGCCCTATATGATCAGGGAACATCACTTTCTCTGGTGTCTCTGGCTATGAGCAAGTGGGGGTTGCCATGATAATTGTGTCTTTTTAGGATATCTCAATAGGGACTTCCTGGAATTTCCGATTTTCTGAACAGAAGTATTAGTAAGGGCAAGGGTAATGTCTCATGAAGATTCCACAAAATTTTACAATTTTTACCTGAGAGTCCTCCTCTAAAGTTTCCTGTTAACCCTGGTGCAAATTCAACAATACCTCTGGCATGGTAAAAGTAGAGAGGCCAAGTCTATGATGGCCCTGTCTGAGCAGAGTTACAATCTGGGAAAAGCAAACTAAGACATAAAACAAAGGTGATAGCATGCCTGTATGTGTGTATGTGGGCTCATGCCTGCATGCATAAATAGGTTTATAAATTAAGTGGTTTAGAAAGGAAAAGGAGTGAGCATTTGGATTTGAGAAATCAGAAACATTCATTTAGAAGGTGGAACATAAGAATCTGAACAGTTTGAATAGATGGAAAGGCATAAGGTGAGACATTCTTCTTGATGAGAAAAGTAAGGATAAGCTTGAAGATGTGAAAAGTCATGGTATAACTGGTTGGTTGGTAGGTGCTGTTGAGTCCAGTCTGACTCATAGTGACTCTCATAGGGTTTTCAATGGCTGAAATGTTTCGGGATTGCCTCAGGAGGGGATTGCCACATCCTTCTCCTATATGGTATAACTAGTGACAATTAAATCCTGATTATATAAAAATGAAGTAGATAGTCCCAAATGATGAAAGGCCTTCAACTTCAGGATCAAAGTTTAGCATCCTTAGCATACAGGATAAAAGAAGCCTATGATTTGACACTGGAGTCAAAGCTATAGAGCCTGCTTTTTCTCCCTTAGAAAAATTTGCTTTGCATTTTACAGTTTTCAGTTCATTTCTATTTGGTTTTAGAAAAAGTTCCATTTTTTGATGTAGAGATTACCATTACATGTCCAATTGTGTTGATTTTGAGATCTTTGGGTGATGGCTACTCAGAATTAAAACTGATTTTTTTAGATTCAGTCAGTTGTACTCTATCAATGAGGACTATATTCACCTGAAAGTAATATAAAACTCGATTACAGAGGCTTGTTATACAAACAATGTTAGATTTTTCTCACATCACAAAATATCCAGAGGTAAGCAGGTATAGGCATTGATTCAGTGGTTTAATGATGCCAGGGCTCAATTCTGTTATTCTCTTACTTTTTTCCTTATTGTCTCAGGATGGCTGTAGCCATTACATTTGTAATCAAACTAGGAAGAGAAGAAAAGGGAGAAGGGCAGAATTAGGTCACACAGTCTCTCTTGGTCAAAGGGAAAGACGGTTCTTGGTTGTCCAGCAAATTCTTTGAGATTTAAAATGGAGAAGAAGAATGGCAATCATATTTTGTTGCCACAAATACCTATCTTGATCATCTGAATGTTTATTGATCTAGTGAATAAAAGGTTTTTCATATCTTTAAAATATGAGAACACCTGTACGAAGTCTTTGGTGGCTCCTAGGTGTACAGATATCAGTGTTATGTATCAACTAACTGGATTTTCCCTCTTTCTTCTAATGCTTCTAATTTCAAATAACTTTATAAATCTTATTTTCTGGTGAACCACTACAGTGTCAAACTTTAGATTACTTTCAAGAAGCCAATCAGTTTTCCAGCATACTGTCTTTCCAGCAATATCTTGTTTTTAGTCAGGATGGTCTTTATCATCATCTTCCTAATTGTGAAAATTGAATGTGCCCTTTTACATAGGCCTTCATATTCACTATTTCTAAGGTTTACATGACTTCAAAGTAGTTCTTGTTATCTGTCTTTTACCAATACGAAACTATGGCTCTGATGAAAGCAAAGTGACTTGCTCCAGGCCATTTGGCTAGAAGGTGGCAGAATAAATTCAAAGTTAGTTTTAACCATTCCAGAGCCTAGTTTGTTGTTAGATGGCAGTGTTGACTTTCTTGTCTTATTTAAGAGAGTTTGCATTTATCTACCTCGCTGAGTCTGAGTAAAAACTATGATGAATTCAGGTATAACTCTTTTACTCAGCTTTGAGTAATAATTACCTAGAGCCTACCTTTTAATACACCAACTGCAAGGATTACAAAAATCAGAGCTTTACTATGTAGGTGATGCTTTAATCACTAGGCAGAAGATAACAATTAGGTTTTCAATAACTTTAATTTCTCCGTATCCTCAGTTGTTAGCTGCTTCATTTTGAAGGTATACTTTCTACTCTTGATGACAGTTTCCATGTCAGCCTTTGACTTGGGTCTTTGGAAAGACCCAAGGTGCTTCTCCATTGAATTTCTGTGGTGTATCTGGACCAGTGGTGCTCAGTGCTGATTACACATTAGAATCATAGAAACTTCAAAAAACATAAAAGCCTGCACAGATCCCTGGAAATTCAAGTTTAATTGGTGTGGTGTGGGCCCAGGCATCAACTTTTTTTTCCCTGTGTTTTGTTTTGTTTTGTTTTTTAGCTCCCCAGGTGATTTTAATGCTCAGCTTGAGTTGAAAACCACTGGCCTAGATGATTAATAGAGGTACTAATGGAGGGGAGGGAAGACAGGGCCCCAGGGCAAGTGGTCCTCAAACCTTTTGGTCTATAGACCATTTTATGGGGGTTTTCAAGGAAATAGGTCTCTTAAGAATTAACATAGATAATTGCATTGCTTTTGATGAGACACCAATGAGCAAAAGGATAAGTAAATGACTAACGAGAGAGAAGTTATGTGCAGAGAGTAACTTCACTGTGTTTCCATGACGCTTTTATGTTTTTTTAAGTACTGTCATCTAAATTTACCAATGGAAAAAAATCCTTTTTGAGGATAAGTACCTAAAGAGATCATAGTTTTAGTGAGTGGCAAAACTTGAATTAGCACTTTGGTCTATGAAAACCTGGTCTAGATTCTTTTCCTCTCCTGGGGATCTCAGAAGATACCCCTATCCCCTGCAATAGGGAGACTGCCTCTTGTGAATGTCTCTGGAAGATCTTGCAGAATGCACAGGTTTGTATTCTAGAAGGTAGAATAATTGATTGGATTTGGTCCCCAGATCTCATTTTTCAGGCTCTTTGTTCTGTGCAATTTTCTCATGGCAGTGGGAGAAGCCTGTGGTGTACTTACTTTAGCACAACGCTGTGTCACTATAGATGTTTGCTATGGCTATTTTCAATTCCCCAGGCCTAATGTAGCTCCTTTTTGCTTGGTGGCAGATGCTCCTTTGTTTCCCTAAGCCCGTTTCTTACTCATGGTTTTTTTTAACTTTCTGTTTTAAAGTTTGATCTATCTGAAATCTATACCTTATATCACAGACAAGAGGGGCTTTTTTCCAGGTTAAATTATTTAAGGCATTGTTTTATCGAAGGCTTCAGATTAGGTGCTGACACTTATTGGCAGAAAGAAACACGCTTTTCCATTGGGATAAAATATATTTTTATTAGAGAAAAGAGCAACTAAATTGAGTTTCTGTCTTTTAAATCCTGGCTGTAGCAAATAAACACATCTGGTGTTTTCAAGGATAACTTACCTTTGTATCAAAATTAGGCATCACTCACTCAACATGTATACTCTCCCTCTTTTTCCTTTCTTCCTTTTGCTCCCCCTCTGCCTTCCTCATCTCCTACATCTTTTGGTGTCCCTTTTATTCCTTTATCCTCTCCCTTAGTCTCCTGCCTTTGCTCTCCCTCTGTCCCATCCTCCTTCCCCCTTCTTTCTTTCTCTTTCTTCCTACATCTCCACCCCTCCCCTCTCTCATCTCATTCATTTTTTTCTTCTCTCTCTGCTCCCCCGCACTTCACCTTTTCTAACTTACTCTGTTTTGGTTGGCTTATCTTCTCCTCTTCCTAGTCTTTATTCCTTTGGGTTTAGAGGTTTTAATTCCAAATGCCATTTATCTCCTAGAGTGAATAAATCAGAGGATCTGAAAGGCAAGAGGAAAAAAAAATGGCGTTTGATTTCAGTTGTTTTTCTCCCTTTGTCAAGGACTTTCCCTGGGAACTTTACAGACACAAATGGAAAGAATATAAACTTTGCCTATTTTTCTACCTGGGTGAGGAAGTGCGTGTGGGGAGACCCCCAGCTATCTGGATGCTCCTGCCTTCCCGGGATTATGGCATAGCAGCACTTAACTATACTTGAATACTTGTTTGCTATCTTTCTAGAGGTCTCATTATTCTACCTGGAATTACATGCACTGCATTTGCACAGCACACCATTCCACTAACCAGAGTAATTCTAAGCTATAATCTGATATTTATCATCATATAGCTTCTCTGTCCAGCATATGTTCACTTTCCAGATGAGGACATTGGCATTGGTAGGAAGAATCCTTGGCTATTTGAGAAGATTGTTGTTGTTGTTAGGGCATCAAGTCAGTGTCCGACTCATAGAGACCCTATGTACAATAGATGAAACACTGTTGTCAGGGCTTCTCTGCTACTCATAGGATTTTCAATGGTGGATTGTTTTTTGTGTTTTTGTTTTTGTTTTTAGTAGTCAGGTACTGGGTCTGTCTCCCAAGTCTACAGTACCTGGTGTTCCCAGGTGGTTTCCCATCCAAGTACTAACCAGGCCCAAACCCTGCTTAGCTTCTGAGATCTGATGGGATCAAAGGGCTGAAGGATTTGAGAAGATAGCTGTGTTATATATACCACACTCTAGAAACTAGGAATAAAGAAAAAAAATTGGCAGTCTTGAATAGCATCTTTTTAGATGCCAAATTCAAATGGTGTAAAGTTAAGGGGAATTGGAATATGCTACTCAGGGAAGAATCTCTTTTTTCAAAAGTATTTCTAGAGGCTACCTCAGAAATTTGTTCTAGAGAGAACATAGCAAACCTGTGGAAAGCTGGTCCTTTCTATAACTAATTTAACCAAATGATGGATTGACATAGTGTCTGCACCAATGGGCTTAAACATAAAAATGATTGTGTGCCTGGTACAGAATTGGGGAGTGTTTCATTCTGTTGTACATAGGGTCACTATCAGTCATTTCTGACTAAATGGCATCTAACAACAACAACAATTTAACCAAATACTTTTCAGTCACACTGTGCTAAGGACAGCACTTTACTACTATGCTGCAAGTCCTCTTTTGATGGTGCCACCACCGCCACTTTGCTGTGATTCCTCAGGTCTTTCTTAGCCATTGGTTCAGTAATTAGACCTATTATTCCTTCCTAACAAATGAGCTGAGTGACTCCAGAACATGGAATGGAAGTGGGGGATCATCGCCTTTGAACTGACAGACAAGAAAACTGAAAGGAATCTTGAATATAAGGAAAAATAAGAATATTTTAGAGAAGGATGTATCTTCCTTGTCTTGGAACCCTCATGCATCCAGACTTGGAAGAAAGAGGAGACCAGGAATTTCAGAGATGGAAAGAAGAAAATCTGGGAAGAGATGAACTGAGGGCATTCAATATGGGATCTGGTTAGCACAATTACTTGTAGTCAGATTTACTAATTAAAAAACAATCTCACTGCAAACATTGATTTTGGTTCTAGAATTAGGAAAGCTACAACCTATTAGTTGGGTCCACTGTGTAGGCAGTAGGTTTCTCAACTGTCATGTAACACAGACCACGTATGGAGCTGTAATAGTATGGTAGGAATGATACATTTTCTGCTCTGCTGAATCATCACTAGACCCAAGAAAAAAAATGTAAGGAAAACAGCTTTGCAAGATATAGTGCTTCTTATAGCTTTATAATTTACCTTTTGTTTCAGGATTATTTTCCATACCCATTCTTCCTATGTCACCCTTCTTGGTCTCAAAAATGTCCCCTCTATCTAATTTGAAGAGCAAGTGACAGAGAGCAGAGCTCCTATAGACAGCATGCTCATCAGGAAAAGGAAATGAAGGGACCACACGGACCAGAAAATGTGAGGCACCATACAGGGAACCTATTCATTCATTAATATATAAACTTACTCATTCATAAAATATTTATGGAGGACCCACTGTGTTATAGGCATTGCACTAGACATTCAGGATGTGGTGATAAATAATACATAGTTGTTCCCTTGAGGGTGTCAATCTTGTGCTTTCTTGGAGGTCTTCCTGGAAAAGATTTAATCCTGTACTCTGTAAGAGAAGGCCAGAAGTTTAGGAGATTATGTAGGCATCTTCTAAGCAGAGGATGTGTCATGTGGAGGAATAAAATTTCCTTCATTATATGTAAGAATGACTACATATGTTGGAACATCCTTTGTACTTATCACTTTTGTTTTTCTTCTTCTCCCAAAAAGTATAATATTGACAACTCATCCACCTTGGGAGTGAACTTGTGATTTTTCTTATTCTTTTTGAAAGCAATCAGCTACTGTATTGGGCCAAAGTTGAGACATAAAACTGTTGCCAAAAAGAAAACAAGGTATTAGCTACTTAATTACATGGCCAACACAAGAACACAAGGCTAAAATATGTTTAGGTTTGGTTAGGAAGAAAGTTGAGTGAATGGAATGATAAGGCAAAAACTACAAAGTAGGAGGTAAAGAGGGGACTTTAGAAAATGAAGGAGAAGAGTATATGTTAAAGTATGAATGTGTCTATCAGGGTGGGAGTCTAGCTCTTTAAAGTTAACAAGCATGGTATGTAGTAAATATTTTCTGAGGTAAATTGCATCATTCAGAACAACTCAGAATATGATTCTAATCCTTTGTATCAAAAGAAAGAGATCATTCTTATTTAGTACCTCTGAAATTCTACCCAGATTTTTACTTCTATAAATATATTAATCAACAAAAAATCAATATGACAAATATTTACTAGGAACCTTTCTGTGCAAGAGCCTTGGGGTTTTCAAAGATTCTAAGATCCTTGGGATTGTGGAAGATGAATCAAAAATTTTGAACAGCTCTTGTCCTCAGGGAATTTATAGAATGACAGAGTAAATTTGGAATATACAAGGATGATTATACAGAATGTGAGAATCTATGAAAAACATATGTTTAAAATTCTATAGATTTTTCAGGGAAGGCAGTGATTACTTCACGTTGGGGATCTTGATAAGAAATAGGGACAGGTGCTTGAAGAAAGTAACATTTGATCAGGAAAAGTATGAGATAATATGAAAAGAAGGAACAAAATGAACCAAGAAAGGGATGGAAAGTGTGGCACATAACTAGAAATCAGTAAGCAGTGTAAGGAAAATGAGTGTTCATAGAGTGCTGCTCCATACACTCTAAGGGCCCAGGTTTGATCCCTACCACCACAAAAATGGGAGAAGAATGTGGCAATCCACTTCCAAAACAATCTCAAAAACAATCAGCCATTGAAAACCCTATGAGGGTCACTATGAGTGGAACCTAGCTGGATGGCACCTAACAACAACAGTATAACAAAATACATATGCAGGCTAGCTTTATAAAGAAAATAGGTAAATTTAATTTATAATTTTGGAGGCCGGAAGTCCAAATAGCATGGTGTATGACCCTCTACTTGGCTCTGTCATTTCAGAGTAGATAGCAATGGTGGAAACATTTATGAGAGTGAGTGATCACATCACCAGAGAGGAAGCCAGAGAGATGCTGGGTGGGTCCAGGCTCAGGCTTTGATAATAGCTCTCTTGAGAATTAACTCCAGATTCCCAAAAGAACTACTTTAATCTCTTCCAAGGGCAGTATCACCAATGAACCAGGGACCTGCCAAATATGCTTGACTTCTTAAAGGTTCTCTACACCTTTCATCATGACGTGGAGAACCAAGCCTCCAATATATGACCCTTTAGGAGAACAAACAACTGTAACATTCATGTCTTTCTCAAAATGCAAAATGAGGATTCATTCCATCCCCAATAGTCTCAAAGTTTTAGTTTCAGTATCACTCAAAAGTTCAGGTTCAAAGTGTCATCTGAGATTCTAGGCAAATGCTTCCCAGCTGTGAGCCCCTGTAAAATAATCCAACCAACAAACAAGTTGTGTACTTCCAAGATACACTGACATAGGCACAAGGTAAACATTTCTTTCTGAAATTTCCATCTGGAATGGAGATACAGGGAAGTAGTCAAAAAGAATAATCAATATGAAGCAACACCAAACCCCATCAGGGCAAACATTGAATCCACAAGTTCTATGTCTGACATCCTCTGCAGATTGCACCAAGAGGTGGACCCCCAAAGCCTTAGGCTGTCCTACCCCAATGTCTTTGCTGCTGCCTTCCAACTGGCTGCTGTCTGGGGCTCTGTGCTGATATTGGTGACCTTTCCAGATAAGCATGGAGCATTGCTGATCACTCTACCTTTCTGGATCTTTGCTGTGGTCTCACACCCATGGTTCCACTAGGCAGTGCCCCCATCATGTGCTCTCTACAGGGGCCCTGACCCTGCAGCAAACTGCTACTTGTCTTCTCTGGCCCTCCTGTGAAATCTCAAGGGAAGACTCCATGATACCATAATTCTCTCATTCTATGTGCCTGAAATGTCAGCTCCTGTGAACACCAAAGTCAGCTGCCGGCATGAACTATGCTATCCTGGTTAAATCATGGATGCAGAGATTATGAATCACTTTGGTGGAAAGACAGAGTCCTAAGGTGGCCCCAGGCTAGGGTAGCAACTCTGTTCAGATCATCCTGGGGTTCATAAAACAATTATTTCCCTAGAAGTTCTCTGGGCCTGTGATGGGAAGAACAGCCTCAAAGATTTCTAAGATGTCCTGGAGACCTTTTTCAATTGTCCTCATGCAAATCCACCAGCTGTCTTTTGTTGAAACTAACCTCTTTAGCAAGTGGTTTATCTGTTGCACTCTTGCATATTTTTTCTTACTTCTATCCTGGACAAGCTGCAGATTTTCCAAACCTTTCCACTCTGTATCTGTTTTTTCCTGAGTATCACTGTAAATCTGACGAAAAGCAGCTGTTAATACCCATACCTCAACCTAGATTCTTTGTTGTATGGAAATCTCCTCCATTAGTCCATCATTAACAAGTTTAACCTTCTGCAGTATCTTAGGGCATGGGCACAATGTGGCTAAGTTCTTTGTTATAGTGCAACAAGGATTACCTTTTTTCCCTCCAATTTCCAATTGGATCTTCATTTCCATCTGAGACCTCATCAGCATGACCTTTACTATGCACATTTCTATCATCATTCCTGACATGACCACCTAATCAGTCTCTCCAGATGTACTAGCTCTTCTCTAGTTTCCTTGTCTTCTTATGCATTACCAGAATTGCCCAAAACACTGGGCTTATAACATTCTAAGTATTTTTTAGCCTACTCCACCAAACTTTTCTCATTTCTTCCAGTTACCTAATTCCAAAAGTGCTGCCACAATTTCAAGTATAGTTACAGTAACAACCTCATCCTTGGTTCCAATTTCCTATATTAGCCCATATTTTTTACTATAACAAAATACCAGAGATAGGCTAACTTCATAAAGAAAATTGATTTATTTAACTCACGGTGCTAGAGGTACAAGGTCTGGGGTCTGTTTCTAGTAATGGTCCTCCTGCTGCTATGGGTCACAGGCAGTGCAGGCATCACATGGCAAGAGACAAGGAACATGTGAGTGAATGTTGCTGTGTACTAGTGTCTCTCCTTATAAAGCCTTATAAATTGAACTAGGGTTCAATTGTGCAAGCTCTACCCTAATGACATTATCTAATCATAATTACTTTTCAAAGTTCTCACTGTAAACACCACAGCTGGATTAAGTTTCTTCCTTTTCAATGCCTCACAATGGAGATTAAATTCCAACACTTGAAACTTTGGGGATAGTGAAATCATTTCCAAACCACAGCAGAAATTAAAGTTGGAAAGGTCAATTTGTGCTAATTTATAAGGTATGGACTGAGCTAAAAGGCTTTCATACTCTATGCTGTAGCCAACTGGAATCCAGCAGCAATTTGATTGTGTATGGTAATATTACAGTCAGTACTCCACACTAGCTTGGATTTAGCTCAGTTGGTAGAGCGCTGTGCTGCAGTCTCTGAGGTCCCGAGTTCAATTCCCAGCACCGCAAAAATGGGAGAAGGATGTGGCAATCCACTCCCAAGACAATCCCAAAACAGTCAGCCATTGAAAACCATATGAGGGTCACTATGAGTCAGATACCGACTCGACAGCACCTAACAACAAGAACAACAACTGCGCACTAGGAATATTTAAGCTACCAATCAACATATATTTATTAGCTGTCCTACTCACTGCAAGATACTATGCTGAATGATAATATGAGAAAAGGAACATATTGTGCAATCCCTGATCTAATGGTCTTACATTTTGAGTAATGAAATATGACATATTCAAAGAAAGATAACAAATTATTATTATTTTACAGTTAATATGGATAAATAGTGACATGGTAGTACTTTTTGATTTCCAGTGAGTGAAATTTGAAATCTTTTATATTGAAATTATTTGTTACAAGGTTATGTCTTTATTCTCATTTGTAATCCCTTAGCTGGCTCCAAGCTTTTGCTTGTGGAAGAAGAAATAAATAGTAAATTTAAGTGCTATAAACCCACTACCCTATGTGGATTTATTAGGCAGATTTAAAATATCCAACGTCTCCCTCTAGATACGAGGTACATCTAGCTGCTGGAGATTCTTTGTCCCATTGATTAATCGTATCTTGTACTGTCCTATACTTGATATTTAATTACCCTAAAATGCTCTATGAATAAAGATTACGTGTCTACTGGATCATAGGAGTTGGCCAGGGATGTTAGTTGAGTGATCTCTTCTCTGTTGTTGTTGTTGTTAGGAGCTGTCGAGTCAGTATCCGACTCATAGCGACCCTCTGTTCAACAGGGGAAACACTATTATCAGTGCTTCTCTGCTGTCCATAGGGTTTTCAATGGCAGATTGATTTTTGGGAGTGGATTGCCAGGTCCTTCTCCCAAGCCTACAGCTTCTGGTGTTCCCAGGCGGTCTCCCATCCAGGTACTAACCAGGCCCGACCCTGCTTAGCTTCCGAGATCTGACGGGGATGGAAGCCACAGGGCTACCGCTGCAGGTGATCTCTTCTCTAATCAATGCAAATTTTGCCAGAGATATGCATCAACTTCCTCATTGTCTGACTTTGAGCCATAGCTACATTTGGAGAAGGAGGGGTACATCACTCTGAGGTGCAGTTTATCTCAGGCCACAGCTAAAATTTGGATACTTTGATCATTCTCTTCTCTTAATTTTGCTTTAGTTCCTTATCAGTTAGGTACATGCATGTGTGTGTGCGCATGCACACACACACATATTGTTGACAATATAGACAGCATAAAATGAGTTATTTGCTTTTACTTTGTTATTTGTTTGGTTTGTTTTGGGGCAGAACCACAAACAAATTGCTTCTGTTTGCTGAGGAAACCTTGAAAAAGATCTTCCTCTTTGTCACCAAATCACTGTTGTGATTTGCATATGATGTGTTCCCCCCAAAAGTTCATGTATTGAAGGCTTGGTACCCAGTGCAATCGTCTGAGGTGGGGATTTTGGGAAGTAATTGGATCATAAGGGCTCTGACCTCATCATGGTGTTAATCCATTAATGGATTCATAATTTGATAATTTATTGGAAAGTGGTAGCAACAAGGAGGCAGGGTTTAGGTAGAGGAAGCAGATCACTGAGAGTGTGCCTTGAGGGCTATATCTCATCCTCCTGCCATTTTCTCCTCTGTTTCCCCTCCCTGGCTGCCAAGAAGGGAGCAGCTCTATTCCACAAAGTCCTCCCTGCCATGATGTTTCAGCTTCATCTCAGTCTCAGAGCAAAGAAGCCAGCCAGCTGTGGCCTGAAACCTGTGAAATTATGAGCCAAAACAAATCTTCCCTCTTTTCAATGATGAAAAGTGTGACTGACACCACCACCATCTCCCTATTGTTGTTGGCGTCATCATCATCGTCATCATCATCATCAAAGCTTTATGAAGTACTAACCAGAAGTGGTGTTATGTAGTAGGACAGTTTATTCCTATAAAGGAACTATATTTAGCATCCTTTGTGGACAAGAGATGTCATCTTTGTATCAATAGACTATTCTGGCAGGCAGTGAAAGGAGGTTTTGTTCTTATCCAGCTAATTTTGTAAGATAACTAACTGGGATACAGAGCTTAGCCTGAGGTCACAGGTTATAACATCTGTTAAGTTAGGATCTGTACTTTATGTGGATTAGATCTTATTCACTCTGTACAGGAATCCACTAGCTAATTGCCTATAGGCAAATAAGGAACTGAGAAGTGAAGTATTAGGTGCTGATGAAGGCACTGGATGTCTTCTCAAGGCTGTTTCCTTTGCAACCTTTCTTAATATTGTTTCTTTCTTGTAGGAATTCCCTCCTGTCTTTTCCATCCATATACTAAGCCAATCCTAAAATTGGCACAGATGCAGGCCTACACCTGGAAGTTATTAGTCTGCCCAAAATAATGTGGTTTATGCACTGATAAGAATTTAAATAAAATAGTTGAAAATTAGATTTCTTCCCTTCTCTAGTGTTTCCACAGGTATTTAAGTTTTCTGGGTTAGCTGCCTCCTAACTCAGTATTGTTGAGTGTGGAAAGGCTTTGTGAAAATGTGGGCTGACAGATGTTTTGAACCTCTCTATCTCCCCAGCTGCACCCGCTCTAACCGCCTGAAAGTGATTTCCCTTTATGATATTTTATACCACATTGCAAATCTAAATTGAGGACTGTTTCCTAAATACATTTAAATATTAGCTGAATATAAAAATGTGAATACAGCCAACAATCCATGAATACACAAATGTATTTCAAAACATTCTATACCCTGAGCATCAGAAAATGGCATATCTGGGACAAGTGTAGATGGATACAAAAGACCAAAATGGAAACATGCCTATCTGTGTATCTAAGCATTACTATTATGTCTGTCACCATAGTACCTGGGCCTTTTGTTGAGAAACATTTCTCCTCCTTAATGATGATAAACTCAGGAATATGCAGGAACAAGAGAACTAATTTATAAATAACGTGAATCTCATCCATAATGGCCAGTATCGGGAGGCCATTATGTAGATGCGTCCAGATCATTAAGTGGCAAGGTTGGCAACATTACAGATTCTTTATCCAGTGTGCGGAGGATGAGAGAGAGTGAGAAAAGGGAAAAGGGATAACAAGCAGGTGTTCTCTTTTGTTTTGGAGGTACAAAATGTAATGGGAATTTCTTGATTTCAATTTTTAGCATTGTTGGCTCTTGTAATGCATTGCTTCCCTTCATAACCAAGGTCATGTTTTACAGACTTGCTGATCATGTCTATGCTTTCTTTCTGAAATCCATTTCTGAGAGTGAAAGAGGTATGGATAGATTAAATAAAAAGCACATTACTGCCATGGCTTTGTTTTTATCGTGGGTCATATAAAATCTCCCATTTACATAGTTGCCGATGCTACAACTAAATCCATGCTGATGTGCTATATAAAAATACATTGAAATCCATCTTCACTGGTGACTGGGCTAAGGCTGAGACCAATTTTAGAGTATTTCTTTCAATGTTTTCATAGAAACTCTTGACCTCTTTCTGGCTTTCCCCCCTGCTAAAGCATAAAAATGATCATGTGCATGGCACAGTGCTGGATGCCTTTTTGTGTATACAAGGTCACTGTGAGTCGGACCCAACTCTATGACACTGAACAACAACAAAGCGGTTTTCAGTATGCACTATAGATAATAAAATTTGTCTAGCCAGTCCCGGTACAGAGGAGGTCCCATAAATAATAATAATAATAATAATAATAATAATAATAATAATAATAGCAGTACTGGGGGTTGAGCCCAGTACCACTGAGCTGCACCGCCAGCCCAGGTTTTTACATTTTTGAGACTGGGTCTTATTAAATTACACAGACTACCTCTGGTCTCAAACTTACAATCCTCTTGCCTCTGCCTCCCAATTAGCTGGGATTACAGGCATGTGCCACCGTGCCTGGCATAACAATTATTTGTTAATGGAGTAATTTTTAGTGGGCTATGAACTACTGTATCATTTTTAAAAAAATCACCTAAAGTTAAAAACAGTTATTCAATGAATCCCAGGACTTGAACTATTTTTCATTTTATATATCTATATCATTTTCAGTTTTTATTTCTATGTTTCAGTGAATATTATTACCCAAATAGAAATTCAGTTTGAGGAAGCTTATGATGTATTTTTTTCTTTAAAGGATGAATGGGGTTTTCTTTCTTAACATATTGGGAATATAGACACTTTCATTCTCTGCACATTTGTCTAATGTGGTCTGTACTTATGCTGAGTAGATAGAAGCAGATGCTCCTTGCATTTGAGAAACCCAAAAAGATTTGTGCTTTCCTTTGTGTGGCTCCCCAGGCTCCGTGTGAAGACATAGGGATGTACTGGTGAACAAGTGATCTGATTTCTGACCTCACTGTGCATGAAGTCCAGAGCAAGGACTGTACCAGATACTGTAGAGGTGATAAAAATTTAAAATATAGGTTTTAATCTTAAGGAATTGACATTTAGAAAGAGACAAAAACCCATCTGTAGAAATACATAATTAGCCATATAAGGTAATATACAATATGGCAGTGGAGGTATCAAGTGCTACAAATATTCAGAAGCTACTTCATAATAGGACTTTCAAGAAAGACTATATGAGAGGAATGGTCTGATGTGGACACTGGCGAAGATTTTGATTGGTGGGGAAACGTTTGTAATAGGTGGCAAGTAGGGAATGATATGATGCAATGTGTGGGGGCAAGTTGGAGTAATGTGTATTTGGAGAACATTATGTGAGTCAACATAATTTGAACAGAATTTACATGTGAACAGTGTGAACACTGGTTGCTTGGCCAGGTCTAGACTATATGGTGAAGGGTTTTGAACAACCTGTTGAGAAATTTATGGCATGTAGGCCACAGGAGTCCACTTAGGGTTTCTTTCATTAAAATAAAATTAAATGATTAAAAGTTATGTACATAAGAGCTGTCAGGAATCTTGTGATACCATTAACTTCTTGCCCTAGTTCTCATATAACAAAATACTACACCAAATTTCTTGTTAGTGGCCATAGAGTTGGTGTCTGACTCATAGAGACCGTATGTACAAAAGGTGAAACACTATTGTCAGTGCTTCTCTGCTCTTCATAGGGTTTTCACTGGCTGATTATTATTTTGGGGGGGGAGGAGTGGGTCACTGAGTTCTTCTCCCAAGTCTGCAGCACCTGGTGTTCATAGGCAGTCTCCCATCCAAGTACTAATCATACCAGATGCTGCTTAGCTTCCAAGATCTGACGGTAGTGGATGCCACAGTCATAAGGCTTCAGGCCTACCAAACTATACAGGTAGTATTTCCTCTAGTACTTTCTGTCTAGCCAAGTACATCACCATGTTCTTTTGATTAGGATGTGGACTTCTTTTTGCAATCCAACTTCACCGACCAAATTTTCACTAATCAAAGCCTAGACTTATTCATTTCAGACCGATTAATGGACTACCTTTGATTATGTTGGAAACTCAAAAGGGTAGCCCTTGTCAGAATTCGATATGTTGGTCACCCTGATGAATTTCCCCACATTTATAATAGCAGTAACTAAATGCAGAATGAAGTAATAGTACTCCACTTCATTGCATGATGATCCTTCTTCTCTAGCTGCTCTGATGTCTCTGTAACAATATTATGAAGTTATATTTGACATGATGATCCAATGATGATCTGGGTAATTCTCAGCGTGATGACTTTTCTCTCATCTCCTGCATCCCTTTTTTCTTCCAGACACTATGCAAGTTAAAGCTAGGTAAGCATTATTTCCTTTTTAAAGTACATTAAAGATGGGTAGTGGGCAGCCAAGGGGAAAAATTAATTGTCTGCTTAATGCAGCTGAATGCATTATCTTGCCCAGAAGTGGAAATCTTTAAGTCTTGGGGAGTGGCACAATGGAAAAAACCAACCATCTACTTCTAAAGCATTTCACGTACCCAGAAGGGGGGCAGTCAGGGAAACCTGGGACAAAAGTGGCATGAGGCACTTTTCGAGACAGAGCATTGGCTATAATTTGGACTGTCTAGTAGTTTTTTCTTTTCACTCTGATCGCTATATTCTTCAGTCATTTTCTGCACTGGAATTGAACTGGACTCACTCTTTAAGGGACTCATTCATTTTCAACAGGCAGTTCTCTGTGATTTTTAAAACTTCTTGTCTATTTTCTAGCAGGAGCAACAATATACTCATCTGAAATACCTATCTACTATTTCGGTGCTGTTGTTCTAACTTTATTCATATTTTACTCTTTCTTAAAGATTAGTCTTCTGCAGGATACTTTCTGTGTCCATACAAACCCTCAGTCTCGTTGGTGTCTCTTCTTAAATGCCCACCATGGCTAAGGTCCACGTGCACCATCTGCTTGTTCTCATTTCTGTCTGCTAAATAGAATCACCCAGGCAAAGGTCTCTTTATTTTATTTTCCTTTTCATTTTTAAATATTGAGTCATTGGTCTTCAACTTGGCTCTGCATTGGAATTTGCTAGGCAACTTTGCAGAAATACAGATGCTGCACCCAGAAATTATGATTTTGGGTGACCTGATCTACACTTGCATAGAGTTCTGTAGGTGATTCAAAGATATTGTTGTGGTTCAGAAATATTGATTTAATATGTTTTGCATTGCCTCTTTTTGTTTCACATGAGTAAATCTTTTCTTTGTAACTAGATTATGAGGCACTGCAGTTTTGGTGGAATATTTTATCGTACAGCATTTGCATTGTCAATAGTATAGTATATTGCTTTGGTTAACTCACTTTGCAGAGATGCTGGAAGAAGGCACGGGTCTGACCCCAGATCTGCCTCTCCTCGGCATTTATTGAACAATTCTTATCAGGACAAACATACAAAAACACCCCCTTCCTCCAGGCTTCACAGTGCACACACACATGTACACACACACACACACACACACACACACACACACACACATTTCAAGAAAACATTGTTTTTCCAGAAACAGCATTCTGCAGGCATTTTTACATATTTTTGTTTGAGAATCCAGAATTTATATGCCTGACAATAAATTCCTGATGAAAATTAAAGTCTGAAATGATCTGCTGTTGTAACGTACATCTAATCCTAGCTGTTTGGGGATTTACTTCAAGAAAAGGTGGAGCTTCAGAATCTTGCTATAATCTCTGAATAGACGGAAAGGAGGCAAATAGCATTGACATAAGCCATTCTTTTCTAAGTGCCTCAGCCCCTATATATCTAGAAAAGAACTGGAATCAGATGGGGAGAAATTTTCTTCCATCCCTGGCTTCACTTTTTGTTGCTGTGAGGGTTTGTTTTTCTCACAGTATGATAGCCCTGCTACAGAAATCTGAATATTTTCTGAGAACCCAAGGCTGTGGGAAAGGGGGTAAAGTCACAGATACCTTTGTGGTGAGGGTAGTGACTATCCTCACAGACTTCCACAGCCAGGCTAGTCAGACAGCACATGAACACGCTGCTTCCTGATCAAAAACAGAAGCCTTTGTTTTCTTATCACAGGACACTCTGCCCAAAGAAAGTTGTTTAAAACACAGCCATGTTCTCTTGACTTCCCTCCAGACCCCACCCACAAGTCCCTTCTATTACTTCTTGGCCTTCCTGAGAATTTATTAGGCTGGATTCAGGGAAAGGAGAAAGGGAAAACCTTTCTACCCATCAGAAAGACATCTTCCGCATTGCTTTTAGGTCAGAGTCTGCTCATTTGGCTAAGCTACTTTTAGGTCTACTTCCTTCTCCCCTCCTCGGCATGGAGGGAGGCCTATTTTCACATATGCGCTCAGACATGCAGAAGCAAACGCCAAAATGAATTAACTGGAATAGCTCTATTAATTTATGCTTCGACAGTAATGACCTTAAGACACAGAAGAATTATATATTAATTTGTTTCTAGTGTATAGCACTGCTAAGTTAACACATTTAGGAGAATATGCTTGCCTGTCTCCAGCTGTGAGGGTAAATGAGGCCGCGTGTGGGTGGAAGGCGAGTTTGGGCAGAGCCCCACTAGATGGCAGGGTGGCCTCAGGGATGATCAGCCCTGTGGCCGGCGGCTGCAAAACACCTTGTGTGCAGTCATTATCTGACACGCAAAAATCGACAATTTTTCTGGTGTTGTTCATTTGGAAATTATATTTAAACTTATTTATTTACATGAGCATATACATAATATGTATATTTACAAATAAATATGTCGACACTGTCCGAGAAACAATGAGCGCCCTATGCCAGCTGACTTCGGTGAAATTTCCAGGCTCTGCAGACGCCCCGCTGTGCTCCACGCCAGCGCACACGCCACCATCCAGCCTTATTGATGTTGGGGAGGGGAGAGATGTCTTTTGAAAGTCAAAGGGCATAATCCCTTCCAGGAGGGAAACTGTTTTTAACACATGGTTTGGTCAGTTAGGGGCACTCAGCGGAAAAAAAAAAAAAAAAAAAAAAGACAGAACAATAAGCATCTTACATTCATACCCTCCTCCAGAAAGAAGATTAAAAGTAAAACCAGATTAGAGATTTGAATTTTATTCAAATCCTTTCTCCCCTTTCCCTGGTCCTCTAATCTCTCCTACTCTTTTGCCTTCCTGTCTCTCTCTCTTTGTTCCTATTTCTATCAAATCTCTCTCCTCTTTCTTTTCCTTTTTCTCTTCTGTCTGAATTCCGACATTTCTCAGTTCTTCATTCTCTCAGAATTTGATGCTGCTGAGCTGCCCCTGATTCTGCATCCCTTTATGCAGTCTTTTCCCTGTTAATGAATTGTTAAAATTTCATAGGGAGCCGTGACTGTGCTTTTCTCTGCTTCTGGACACTGCAGCTTGCAAGCTGTTTGGTTGTGAGCAGCAAAGTAACAGCTATGAGCCTTTGGCAGGCTCCTCCTTGTCTGTGTATACTTTTCCAAGGTTTACACATTCAGAATGCAGGGGGGTCTTTCATTTGTTTGTTTTTTTCTCATTCAAGTTTAGTCAGGATTAGAATTTCAGTTAATGAAGGTCTGAAGAAAAGCATGACTCTATCCGTAGCAGAGAAAACTGAAATTCCAGGGGTGTTTGAAGATGTCTGGATTTTGCAGTGTTTTTTGTAGTGGAAAAATTTCAGAAAATCATACAGGGGACCATTTGACTGTGTTTCCAGTGTGAGATTCTTGGATTCTTTTGCCTCAGTTGCCTAGCAGGATCTTGTATCAAAAATTGTACATTTTCATGTACTTTCTTTACAGACAAAATTAAGGTCATCTTCTTGATTGTTCCTTAGTCCCATTGTCCATACAGGCTTTTGTGGTTCTGTATCCTTTTCATTCTTTGTTGTGGGATACAAATAATGTGTTTGTAAAGAAAAACAGAACAGAAAATGATCTACAAATGTCAGTCTAGATTAAGATGTGATTTTTTTCTCCTTAAACTCTGTGTATAGAATAGATAGTTAACTATATGTAGTTCTATACAAATATGTTTATGATCCACTTTACTATTTTCTATAAAGCTTATACCTTCTAGAAAATTGTGTCAATCTTTCTTCCTGAACCCACCATAAGGTTTAAATTTTACTAATATGAACTGCAAAGATACACAGACACGATCAACTTGATATTATTCCCCACTTTATAACTTGCAAAATTATTGTTCATCATAAGTAGTTTATCTTAGGCACTTAAAATTCAGACGTTCTTTTATAGATTTTCAGAAAAAATTATGTTTAATTGGAGTTTCTTTGTTAAATATATTGTGTTTCTAATAGTAGAAAAGCTTTGCTTAGTATGAACAATATTTTCATTGTAAGGAAATATTGCTTAAATAGAACATCCTATCCCTTAAAGATGTTGAGCAACTCAATATTCAATATTTTCATTCCCCTTTAGTTTGTTTTCTTTTGCGTCTTTCTTTCCCCTTTTTTCTCTTTACATCTTTCCTATATGCCACTATGGTCATTAATGAGAACTTTATGTCAGCAGTTTATCGAATTAAAAAAAAATAAAATGACTGGATTTCCTTCTTCATCTTAGCATTTTCTTCAAACTAAAGATGCTGACCGTCTCAAAACTAGTAAATAGGCACTGACATTTTACAAATTTGTGCCCTTACCATAAACCTCAACCAAGTCCTTTAGATTATTCCAGGAAAATCTTTCTTCTCAGCCAATACTGGTCACATTTAGAAATCTAAGGAAAAATAAATTGTTCTTCTCCTTGTCTACTGTGGCATGCTTCCTGTTGTTTGGCAAATAATTGAGCAGTTTATTTTAATCAGGAGCTCTTTTCCAAGGGGGGTGCTGGAGAGGGTTAATTTCCAGGGTAAAAAAACTATGGGAGTTCAGCTTACTGGGGTGCTAATTGAATAACAGGTGAACATAAATAGTGTGGAGAAGCAAGAAATTAGAACATGGGAGGGAAAGTGCAGATGTTAAGCTCCATAACTCTCTATAAATGTACTTAAGTCATAGGTGCCACAAACCAGGGAGCAGGCTGTTTTCTCTACTGAAATTTCAGGCTGCCGTGCTGCCACTAGGATTGGCAAGGGAGAGGAAGGGAGGCAGGTTCCTGGTTGAGTAAGGAATCTTAGTTGAATCAGACTTGAGTTTTGGGTATTCAGTATGATTGATGCAGGTAAAGCAGCTGTGTGAGAAGCTGGCTGACTCTCTGATATACCATGATCAGGAGGCTCAGGTAGCTCCTTCTTCCTGAATCTGCTCAGGGTTTGCACAGGAGTCCATGCTGTTCAGCTCACAAATAAAAGATTTAAATCATAAATATTTCTAGAATTGTGGCAGACCATTTTCACTTCTAAGTGTACTGAATCAAGAGCATATCCCTTCTTTTTCCAAGACCAGTTTAGAAAGATGAGAGAGACTAGAACAGTGACCCTCAGCCTTGGCTGCCAGTGAGAATCACCTAGGGAAGGTTTAAAATTCCCTCTGTCCATGGTGGATCTACACCAATTAAATTAGAATCTCAGGTGGCATGAGCCACACATCCATAAACTTCAAAATGCCCCAGGTATTCTTGACGTATGTCAAAGCTAAGAACCAGGTTGTTGTTGTTAGGTGCCATCGAGTTGAGTCCGACTCATAGCGACCCTATGTACAGCAGATCGAAACACTTGCCGATTCTGTGCCAGGCAAACGATCTTATTTATGTTTAAGCCTATTGTTGCAGACACTGTGTCAATCCATCTGGTGGAGGGTTTTCCTCTTTTGTGTTGACCTGCCACTCTCCCAAACATGGTGTCCTTCTCCAGGGATTGATCTTGCCTTACTACATGTCCAAAATATGTAAGACTCAGTCTGGCTATTCTTGCTTCCAAGGAGCGCTCTGGTTGCACTTCTTCCAAGAACCAGGGGCCAGAGAGAAAAACAGAGTTTGGGAAAGAGCAATAGTCCTATAACTGTATATGATGTTGTTGTTGTTGTTGTTAGGTGCCATCGAGTCAGTATCTGACTCATAGCGACCCTCATAAGGTTTTCAATGGCTGATTGTTTCGGGATTGCGTTGGGAGTGGATTGCCATGTCCTTCTCCCATTTTTGGGGTGCTGGGAATTGAACTCAAGACCTCAGAGACTGCAGTGCAGCGCTCTACCAACTGAGCTAAATCCCAGCCCCAACTGTATGTGATAGAGTGTGCTTATTTTGTACTTTAATGTCCTACTTTGAGACTTTTATAAGGGATAAAGAAAGATTGTGTGCCAGGGGCTACAGACTCATTAAAAGATGATATAACTGTTTTGTTAATGGCCTGGGAGAAAAGAGTTTTATTTTAGACTACAATTATGAACTGCATAAGTAGAATTCTATAGAAGTGGGAGAAGTGACTCAGTTTCTCTTGGTCCAGAATAAGAACAGTGAAGATACCTTAAAATGTTCTGGATTCCAAATTACTATACATCTCAAATTTCTAGTACAATAGTTAAATAAGTGTACTTGATTTTGGGGGGGTCATAATTCAGTCCACCAAAGAGGTCAATGCTGCCATGAATGCACTTGATCGATTAGCTCAAATTTTCCCTACCTCTGAAGTAGATGCCTTTGTAGGCTCTCAGACTCTCCCTCCTTGATGACACATCTTCTTCTTCCAATTTTGCCTAAAGGACTGGAATAGTTATTTGAGGATATGTTAGAAGAGCCTGGTCATAGCAATGTTGTTGTTGTTGTTAGGTGCCATCTAGTCGGTATCCGACTCATAGCAACCCTCTGTACAACAGGGGAAACACTATTGTCAGTGCTTCTCTGCTGTTCATAGGGTTTTCAATGGCAGATTGATTTTTGGGAGGGGGTTGCCAAGTCCTTCTCCCAAGCCTACAGCTTCTGGTATTCCCAGGCGGTCTCCCATCCAGGTACTAAGCAGGTCCGACCCTGCTTAGCTTCCGAGATCTGACAGGATCGGATGCCACAGGGCTATAGATGCAGGCGGTCATAGGAATAGTATAGTTGAAAAGAATGGCACAAAGTAATGGAAATTGTTATTCATGAACTCCCTTTCACCAATACGTTTAAACCTAATTTTTAATAATCCTTTTCATCTAGGCTTCTTAATAATGTTAGTTTATTTGCTCATTCCCTCAACCATCCACCTATCCATTCATCCATTCATCTCCAGAAACATTTACCAAGCACTAAATATGAGTAATGACAGTGAAATTATTGAGTAAGCGTTGGGACACAGAAATAGATTTGGGGGGCCTAAAATCCAGAAGACCACACCTAATCATATTCTTTAGTTTACTATTAACTGTCACAACGTATTGGTGTAAATTTCCATCCTTCCATCTCTATCTCCTTAAATTGTCTTCCTTAATCATTGCCATTCTACTCCTTCCCGTAGAAGATCATCAAAATGTTAAGTACACTTATATGTATCCCTTTAAAATACATATTGTGTCTCTGCATGTATATGGGATTTTAATTTTTAAAAATATAGTGTGCTGAGACTGATGATCTTTTTTTAGCTCCCCTTCATTTTTGAGGTACTTGGGAGTCTAACTCAAGATCTCACACATACTTTGTAAGCAATCTACCACTGGGCTGCACCTGTAGCCCACTTTTTATTTTTTATTTTGAATCAAGGTCTTGCTAATTATATAGGCTGCCTCAGGCCTCAAACTCGCATTCCCCTGCCTCTGTCTCCTGAGTCACTGAGATCACAGGTGTGCATCACTGTGCCTGACTTTTTGTTAGTTTTTAAACTGAGCATTGTTTTATTAGGGTCTATCCATTTTGATTTTATGTAATTTTGTTACCATTATCTCTAATGACTGTGTAATATTCCATAATATGCGTTGACCACATTCTACTTCTATTCTGAAATTATAGAACCTGATTTGTTTCCATCTCCCTGATACAAATATCCTTGTATGTGTTGTAAACATTGTATTAAACTACAGACTATATATTTATTTAATTGGGCCAACTATTGCCAAATTACTCCCAGAAATAGCTGTCCTACTTTCTTTTTGCACTAACAGTGCAAAAGAATACTCCTTTCTCTATATTCTCAGATGCATTTGGTATTATCCAAGGTTCTATTTTTTGTTATTCAGATATATATATGTGTGTGTGTGTGTGTGTGTGTGTGTATATATATATATATATATATATATATATATATATGAAGTATTTACATGTAAATTTGCATTTCTTTATTATTGAGTTTGAATATCTTTCCATATGTTTGATAGTCATTTGGATGTCCACTTCTGTGAGTTACTTTTTCATAACTTTAGGTCATTTTTATTTTTGTTTCCTCTCTTTTTATTGCTGATGTGCAGAAATATCATTTATATTATAGAGTTATGCTGTTCAACTTAATAGGAACTAGTCACTTAAGAGTATTTATTTAATGAAAAGTTAAATAAACCTAATATGCAGTGCCTCATCTACATTATCTGCATTTCTAATGTTCAATAGCCACGTGTCTACTACATGGCTCCTGTATTAGCCAGCTTTTCTTCACTGTAATGAGGCAGGCTAACTTTATAGAGGAAACAAAGTTCACTTAACTCACAGCTATGGAGATTCAAGAGCAAGACAAGCATTGGTTCTGTTCTACTGGGGGCTTCATAGTGAAGATGTCCCACCAGTGCGAGAATGTGTGGAAGGAATAGATCATGTGGTGAGGCAGGAAACACAAAGAGAAATTTAGAGGTCAGGCTTGGGCTTTTATAAGAACATATTCCTTCACAACTTGCTCCAGATAAGTATTCCTTTCCAAGGGTAGTACTCCCAATGACCAAAGGATCCACAGTAGGCCTTTCTTCTTAAAGTTTCCATCATCTCCCACATTGCCACACTGGGAATGATGCCCTGAATACATGAACCTTTGGACAACACTCATACCATATCCAAACCCTAGCAGGTATCATCTTAGTGCAAAGAATGTTCTCTTACTGCAGAAATTTGTTTTGAACAGTGCTGTTCTAGACACACTAATTGGTTCTTTGTTGGTTTTAGACATGATTAATATTTTCTCCACATCTGTCCCCAATCAACACTATGTCATGACAGAATGAAGATTGTTGCCCATTCTTTGACAATCCTCTTAATAAGTATCTTCTATGTCCTTTCACACACTGTTTCTACTGTTAAAGAGAGCAGTTTCTTGGTGAAATTCTCACTAAACTAGCATCTTCCACTTTCTGTCTCTTGAAATACTCTCTCTGGGAGCTCTGAGTCTTTATGTAAATGCTGGACTGTCTTCAAATGATAGAGGTGCCATACATAGATGCTCTGGTCAGCAGTTTCACAAAACTACAGAGAGGTCATGTGTAGGTGCTCTGGTCAACTGTCCCCACAAAATCATAAAATATTTTTAATGTGTTTTTTAAGCCACTAAATTTTCATGTTTATTTATTCATTTATTTATTTTCTTACTTACTTATTTTGCAGTCATTTGGGGTTGAACCCAGGGCCTTGCACATAGTTTGCCAGTGCTCTACCACTGGGTTATACCCACAGCCCATTATTTATTTTTCATTTTGAATCAAAGTCTTGATAAGTTACAGAGGCTGCCTCTGGCCTCAAACTCACCATCCTCCTACCTCTGCCTCCCATTTGCTGGATTTACAGATGTGTGCCACTGTCTTCCACTCAGGTTATTTTAAAATCCAGCCATAGATAACCATGATTCATGATAATTTAGTAAAACTTTTCTCTTTTAATATTTATATGTATGTAATTCCATTTAATAATACACTATTGCATAGCAGTTGTAAAGGGTAGAGTCTTGGAGACAGTTAGACTGGAGTTTGGATTATGACTTTGCCCAGTGGGAGGTGTGAGTCTTTGTCAGTTTGAACATACTGAGTTTCTCTATCTTTATGTATAAAAATTTGGATACTAATTCATCACAACACTAAGACTTTGTTGAGAAGGAAATGAGATAGCAGATATGAAGAAAGCTCTTAGCATGCCTATAATCCCAGCAATTTGGGAGGAGGAGGCAGAAGTACAGGGGAGGCAGGAATTTAGTAGCAAACTCACAAGAGGGAGAAATGACATCACCCTTAGAGCAGTCATGGTCTGCTGAAGCAGGCTCAACCTTTTTTATTTATTTACTTAAAATTTCTGTAACAGTATTTCTATTTTCTCAGTTTTGGAGTTTATTTAATGGTGAAGGGAAATGCTCATAGCACTGCTAAATGAAGAACACTAAGACACAACAGCTTGATTCTGAATCTGTTAGAAATTGTAGATATTTGTGGAGTTAAAAGAATGGCAGAAAGTCTCTCACAATATTTGCCATGATTATCTCTGGATGATGAAATCATAGCATAATTTTCTCAATTATTTTCTTAGATTTTCATATGTTTTACATTTTTAAATAATAAATATAGTTGCTTTTATAAAGCCAACATACTTCAATACGAAGAACAGTCATTTTGAGAACAAATAGATACAAAGAAGTTCCAAGATGGAGCTCTTTCTACTTAACTGTCTTATATTTTGTCCCTACCACTTCAGTTGTTTCTCTCATGTCTATTTCTTAGCACTGCCCAAATGGGCTCCACCAGGTTTGATATTTTCAGTAGAGTTAGTATTAGGTATAGATTGGTGCAGAAAATAGTGCTCTGTTCCAGCAAGCTGTTATTTATCTGCTCAAGTCAGATTTGGGCTCATACTCAATTTATTGCAGGCAGATGATGTAGGAGTCTCCATTAGGTCTCTGTCTGGCTTCAATCCCCTGCTAACATATTAAGCCATCTCTGCCTCTAGGGTTCACTGCATATGCTGAGATCACTCCACCTGAGTGTGATGTGTTGGGGCTGTTTTTTCCAAATTCCTATATAACTCTATTTTCTTTTTTGTATAGTCTCTGCTGATGTTGACTTTTGTGTTCCTATAGGAATTGATATGATTTTCTTTTTCAGCTTGACTTCTAAGTGAGTCTCCATCATTCTTGCCTTTTGTTCTTAGCAGAAATATCTGTGCTTGTGGGATCCAGAGGTCGTCACATGCATGTTGACGGCAATAGTGGTCAGCTTCTCCTTGAATTCCAATTAGTTGTGCCTGGGCCTTGTTCTTGAAGAGCCATTATATTGATCAAGGAATCTCTACTATCAAAGCATCTCTAATTTCAGGCCTTGACTCACAGATGAGATGATAGGACCTTAGTGGATGTCTGGTTTAATGCTTGAAGACATCTTCTGAAAGTCATTGCTTAATTAGGCTTGTATTTTGCCTTCAAGTTCATACTCAACACTGAAATTCTGGACTCTGGAAAGATCACTGAGAATCATAGTTCTTTGTAAAGGGTATTTGGCATAGATATGTAGAAGTTCCTGTACAATTTTTATTCTTTTGCTCATCTTGCACTTATTGCCTCTATGCACTTACAATATTGGTGGGCAAAATCAAATCTATGTAATCACGAGGCTGTTGAATTGATAATCCTGTGCTTACCGTTTTTTTCTCTAGATTTCAGTTTAATGAAAGATAAGATCTTTTTATCAAAGAATGGCATTCAGAGATCTCAAAAATGTTATCCCATCCTTCAGTGCTACTTCCATTTCTCTTTCCTTATACCCTATGGATCCACTAATTAATCAAGCTCTTCACAATTTTATAACAGTCTTAGACCTTTCAGGCTTAGTGCCATGTATTCTGTTAGTCCAAAATATATTTAGCCAAAATTCAACATCTTGGAAGCCTTTCTTAACCAAAATTTTGAAAAATTTCTGAGGTCCAAGACACCTTCATGGAAACCAGTACTCAGAATTACTGTCTTTTTGTTCTATACCTCCATAGCATTTTGCTTTTATATTCTTCTTAGTGATTACACAATCATGGTCTGTAGCATTGTTAAATGTCTCCTTGTCTATCTCCTTATTTAAGCTACAAAGTTTTTGAAAAGACAAAACCTTGCGTTTTCTGTGCCTTCCCCAGGTCCCCATCAATAGCATCTATCCTGTTGCTGATGTGGAATGCTAAAAGACTACTGAATTGAATGGAAAAGAATGTGTCTTGTGTAGAGCACCATGGTCAGTGCCCACATGTAATCCCAGTGACTTGGTAGACTGAGACAGGAGGATTGCGAGTTTGATGCCAGTAGCAGGCTGCACAACTTAATGAGACCCTTTCTCAAAATGAAAAATAAAAAAAGGGGCTGGTTGTACAGTTTAGTGATAGAGCTCTTGCCTAGGGTATGTGAGACCCTGGGTTCAATTTCCCAGTACTACAAAAAGAACAAAAAAGGATCTTGTAAATATGAAATGATATACAAACCCAAGATGTTTGAAGATTTATCACCTTCTATTTGATGATAGATTGTTTTCTAATTTGTCCTCTTTCCCTGATGGTAACCTTACAATCTTTTGGCAGGTTTGATATTTGCAGAGAGTCCACATTTTGCTGTCTTTCTCATCCAGAGTCAAATGACTTTTGTCATTTTCCCTAACCATGTCTTGAGAAAATTTCTCACTTGGAACAAATCCCACCTTCCACTGCATTCACTGTTCCTGTAGACATTCAGGAAAGAAAGAAAGAAAGAGGGGAGAGAGAGAGAGAGAGAGAGAGAGAGAGAGAGAGAGAGAGAGAGAGAGAGAGAGAGAGAACTTTACAATAGGCTTATTTTAAAAATAACACTCACAACCCTCCCTCTTTTTTTTTTTTTATATAAACCTTTGGATATATTGACGAGCCCATCAAGTTCTATGTGGCAGGAAATGAATCAAACTGCAAATATTGATCAAGAAACATGTTTGTTGCTGATCAGAGATAACATTACTTGTAAAAATGTGCATTTGGTCAATATTTATTTCTTCCTAAAATTACACAATTATGTTTTCTTCTCTTAAACTCAATTTGTCCAATTTACTCCAATGCAATTTCCTGTACCTATGTATAATTTATTTATATGATTAGTATATCCTCTGTGGAAATTTAAACTGATATAACTTCCTTCAAACAATGTATCTGGGGCAGTTATAATGTATTATCATCAGCTAAGGGAAATGTCTTGCTCATGAGTAACAAGAACAAATGTGAGCAAACAATTGCTTATGGTGATCAATTTTCATGGGTTAGTTCTTGCAAGGGTAGGGGTTGATAAAATTTATGCTAGCCATATAACTCCATTCTTCTAATATTAAACAGTTAAATCTATTCATTAGTATCAAGATAATAGAAGGTAACAAAGTAATGTATTTTCAACTCTTATTTCCTGAGACACATCATAATCATTAACTGAGTCATGTAATGTATATACTATTTATGTAAGAGAAAACTGCTAAATAATAATCTAGTAACAGTAAGAATAGACAAGGTTTTCTCAACAGGAATTTATAAGGTATTTGAGGTATGTATAATACTGTGATTTTTGCTGACAGAAGCATAAATAAGTTTCTATAAAGTTTACATCAGAAACCAAACAGAGCCTAAAATAACCATGTGATATGCAATGGGCTTCCATTTTCTCATTTAAAAATGGTCAATGCATGTAGCTATTATTATTGTTGTTGTTATTAACCATATGCAAAAAGAATGAAAAAATCCTCAGTAATTCTGGAAGTACCAGAAGATTTTATGGAAATATTTGGACTTGAGATCACCTTATCAAATTAGCCACAGATGTATATATGGAGAGGTAGTAAGAGGGCATGGTCAGAGAGCTGGTAACAGCCTAAGTTCAGGTTCCTGGAAGTGAAAAGATATAAGAACCGTAGTCATACTGATAGGAGGTCAGCTTTGTGCATTGGGAGAAATACAGTTTGGGTCGAGTTGGTTAGCTGTCTTGTGGTAGGAAAACAAGTTAGAAAAAAAATGAGTTTGAAGTCAGAAGAAATTATTTCAATCACCATTTTTTGGCTTTGAGAAAATCATAGCTTTCTATGTCTCACCTTCCTTATCTGTCATGAGATAATATTATGAAATAATTTTATTTTTAAGCCCAATAAAATTTATTGAGTTTATGATAACCTTGTAATATATAACAACATATCATAAGCAGTATAATCATACTTTATAAGTACATTATAAACTATTATTTAAAAAGAAACTTCATAATCATCACAGTTATCATTATTAATAATATTTGTAAATTGAGGAAATAATAGAGAACAAATGGATTTATTTTTCCATAGAGAAATGTCACAAAGTAACATAGCAACAATACTCTCCCTGAAATTTATTAGTATTTCACATTAAGAAAATATTTATAATATGGAAGAAAGAATTCTTGTACTTATTATACAAAAAGATCTTACTTCCCCTTCCAAAAATGATTAAAGTACATGAAAAGGAAATTTAAAAATAATTTCATCTGATTGATAAACTTATTAATTTTTAAGTCTATAAAAACTTGTTTAACTTATTTTATTGTTAAAGGCATATAAATTAAAGTAAGATAGGATTTTCCATTTGTTACAAGGAAAGAAATTAAAAATAAATTGCACTTTTGGAAAATATAGAGAAATGATACTTTCATATACTGTGGTCAAGGTAAATTTGTGAAAGAATAATTTGGTAGTATTTGTCAACACATTTAGAAGTTTTTGTACCCTTTGACCCAAAGTTACCACTTTTAGGAATTTATTCTAAAAATTAATTATGGATCAACATGTGAAAATTAAATTATAGATGATCAACACTATATTATTTATAGGAAAAAATGGAAATAACTTGAATGTCCAAT
>VMDO01019538.1:0-13662 GCA_007922755.1 Pedetes capensis
GAAGGAGGGGGAAGGGAGGAGGAGGAGGAGGAGGAAGAGAAGGAGCAGCAGCAGCAGCAGGAGGAGGAAAAGGAGAAGGAAAAGAGAAATTCCAGGCAGGCTGGAGCTGAGTATCACAGACCCAGGGAGATGGACCCAGTTGGTGAGATGGTTGGGCGGGGAATGTAAGGAACTACTAAGCACTAAGTGCTGCAGTGCCTAGAGCTAGGAGTAAGGAGTGATGGCAGGGGTGCTGTTGGAGTCGCAGTGAGGGTCCAAACCATAGATGTTTTCTTTTCCAGGCAAAATTGCTTAAGCCTGGTGCAGGAGACCCAAAGAAAGCCTGGGCAGCACTGAGAGCCTCTGCTCCACCTGAGAGGGGAATAACAATGGGGGGTATGTGAAGCCCACTAGGAAATCGGTGCTGGGGTCTATGGCCCCCCGAGAGGCTGCAGAGGCTTGAGCCAATGCAGTGGGACAAGGGACGGTGGGAGGTGCTGGGAGTCAGCAAGTGGGGTGGCCTTGGCGGGTACGAGGAGGAGGGGAGAAGGCAGGGGAGTCCCAGCTCTGGAGAATGGGTCTCGAATTGGGCACCACCCCTCAGGAAGGAAATTGCAGAAACGAATGAGGTTTAAGGTTCCATCTCCAGCCTTCAATGATGCAATCGACAAAGATGCATCTGGGGGCTTTGCAGGGCTTCGTGAGATTTTGGCTGAAGTGTGAGGTACCGATCGCATCTTCTGGTGCAAGGAGAGATCTTAGAGGAGGGGGCTGTGGGTCAGCTTCCACTCTGCTCCTTACTAAGCTGCCGTCACTCTGCTCTTGAATGTCCTCCAAAAGTCCCATGTGATGGAGGCTTGGTCCAAGCCCAAAGTTAAATTAATACAGAGTTAATTTAATACAGAGTTAAATTGGATGGAATTCTGAACTCCAGAGAGCTGGAGCCCAGGGTGAAGACCACGTGCGGAGACTCAAATGCGGGAGTGCGGGCGGAGGGCCTTCCGGGAGCACAGAGGAAGGGAACCTCATTAGTGAGGGTGACAGGGGACACTTTCCAAGAAAGGTGGGGAGAGCATCTCCATTACGCCTTACAGCATGAGTTGGGATGGTCTGTGGCGTTGTGGGGAGGTGACAGACACTGTAGGAGGTGCGGTCTAGGTGTGCTGTGCCCTTGAAGGGGATACGGGGACCCTGGGCCACCTTGTCTCTCTCTTTGCCTCCTGGCATCCATGAGGTGAGTCTCTTTGTTCCAACACCTCCCCTGCCCCCACACGCCCCACTATCGTGAGCTGCCAAGCCATAGGCCAAGGGCAACGGGACCAAGTGACCATGTTCTGAAATCTCTGAAGTTGTGAGCTAAACTAAACCTTCCCTCTTGATAACTCGATCACCTCAGGTGTTTGGTCACAGTGACCAAAAGCAGATGAACATCGCAGCTCTGGGATCCTGGCTTAGAACATTCAGTGCTCCACACCTGTTATCTCATCCAGAGAATGAGTATATTTGACGAATAATCTCCTAGTCAAAAAGATAAATTCTAGTTTGATTCACTGGAAATCATGCAATATAGTTTTTCTCCCTCATTTTTATTATTATTATTATTATTACTATTATTATTATTATTATTATTATTATTATTATTATTATTATGGCTTTGTAGCAAAAACATTCCCTCACTGTTCTAAGTCTCCCTTTCCCATTCCCTAATGTATGAAGCATTTGACATTTGGTGCCATAAGTGGGTTTTCTTAACTCTTACAAATACCTTTCCCATCAGGCACATTTGCAACTCTTAGATGATGCAAATAACCCAAAAAGCATTTCTTTTCCCAGCATTGAAAGGCATCCTTTGGAAACAAAATGAGCTCTTAGACAGCACTTTCCTTAGCTGCAGCCCAAACCCACACCCGGCTGGGTAAACGGCCCAATCTAAACAGTAAGCCACTTCTGGACAGAGCAGAAGGCTCTGAGGTGAAAGTATGTATTCTAAGTAAAGCAATGCATTTTTCAAATTAGCACACACACCGAAAATGTATTGACTTAGCACACCTTAATGGCTTTCAGAGAACCATTAGGTGCAACAGAGAGAATATTATGTGCGTTACCAAATACACACACACATTGGCATTTGACCTGTAAGAATAATAGGACAAGCAAATATCTCTTTCAATTCTTCACTCCCTTTTGTCAAGTTATTTTCATGGCCCATTTTAGAAGAAAGGGATGCATTTTTCCAAGGTTCAGCTGGTTATTTGCTCTGTTCCGAAGTTCAAGGAATAACCAGGGGTGCGTTCATTGGTTGTGGAGCAGGCTGAGTGAATGGCATTCTACCTGGTTAAGACCTGCTAGAGTTTCCTTATTAACAGAAGCATTAACAAAGCCTGACAAGCTCAAGGGGTTTAATGTAAAATGTAAAAATCTCTATCGGACGGAACCATTGCTTGAGAAAACGAAGCCATGCACTCCTTCCTCCACCGGTTGGAGTTTGAGGTATTTTAATTTGACAAACTCAGTGTTTAGATTGGGAGTCTTTCCAACTGCTGTCTGTTAGTCGAAGCAGGAGAAGCAAAATGGTTAATAATTACTGAAAAAAAATTTTAAACACACAGTTTTATTGAAGAGATGGGAGTTGACCCAAAACATTGGCAATCAGAATGGAAGGGCAGGAGGACAGGTGTGGAAAGCTCACTATTATATATGAAAGGAGAAATTTTCACAGATTTTAGAAAGGCCAACAGAAAGGGCTTATTTTTATCTTTGACTTCACAGTTTAGATTTTTAAGGACAATTCACCAACATTAAAAATCCACATATAATGCTGGAGAAGTGCCACCACGTCTCCATTTGCTAATAGAAAGGAAGGCTTTCAGAGAAGACAACACCTCATGTGGTATTTGTAACAAGTACGTCTCTAGGTGATTTCGCAATATATTAATTTTCAATTTAATGGGTTGACTTTTATTTCTAAAGAGTTTTGTGGTGTACCTGGCTATTAGAGATTATTTTACCACCTGGGGCATCATGGTGACAGGGGTCCCATCAACCAGTGAATGCCTTTGGGCCATTTCCAGATTCTTACCAGGAGACATTCAGAAGCAGAGCTTCATTCATGGATAGTCTATTGCAGTAGAAAGACCTTTGGAATCAGAAGTGAGAAGGTAGAATCCAGCTCTCAGCTCCTTCACTTAAATAAATATGTTGTTGTTGTTGTTGTTAGTTGCCATCAAGTCGGTATCTGACTCATAGCGATCCTCATAGGGTTTTCAATGGCTGACTGTTCCAGGATTGCCTTGGGAGTAGACTGCCAGGTCCTTCTCCCATTTTTGCGGTGCTGGGAATTGAACTCGGGACCTCAGAGACTGCAGTGCAGTGCTTTACCAACTGAGCTAAATCCCAGCCCCTTAAATAAATATGGCCATTGGAAAAGAGCTTATTCCAGTGGTTTCCAGATGAAACATACAATAAAATCATCTGTCAGTCTCTACGTGTATGTGTGTGTGTGTGAGAAAGAGAGAGAGAGACAGAGAGACAGACAGAGAGAGAGAGAGAGCACGCAAGCATGAGCAAGCTCCGTACAAGTCAGGTCTACCTCATAGGGACCCTATGTGCAGCAGAACAAAACACTCCCTGACGTAATGCCATGCCTGGCACTATGTCAGTGCTTCTCTGCTATTCACAGGATTTTCAATGGCTGATTGTTTCTGGAGTGGGCTGCCAGGTCCTCCCATTTTTGCAGTGCGGGGGATTGAACCCAGGGCTTCAGAGAGCACAGAGCACGAGTGTACCAACTGAGCTGAACCCCAGCGCATGTACACAGGTATATACCTGGATAATCCTCCTGAGATTCTGATTCCATAGGCCAGAGATTGGCCCCTATTCTTCACAAACAGCTGAGGGCGACAGTGACTGATAAATCCATTGAACTCAAGTACCCTCATTATTTATCTACATATTGATTTTTGCAGCATAAGGGGGTCAGGTCTCCACAAAATGAATAATAATAATAATTATTATTATTTATTTGTGGTACTGAGGGTTGAACCCAGGGCCTGGTGCTTGCATGCTTTGCAAGTAGTGTACCACTGAGCTGCACCCCCAGTCCATGTTTTTACTTTTTGAGATGGGGTCTTGCTAAATTATGCAAACTGCATCTGGTCTCAAACTTGCAATCCTCCTGCCTCTGCCTCCTGTGTCGCTGGGATTACAGGTGTGCACCACCACACCCCGCTCACAAAGTGAATTCTAAGACACAGTAGCCACATGGGATGCTCTAGCTGTGTCCAGGTCCATTCACATTTGGCAAATTATGCCCCTTTCCAGACTGTTAATGGGACCATTAAAACCCAAAAGTTTCTGACAGGACCAGAAGAAAATGAACTGGCTGAGTCTGTTGAATTCTGCATCTCAAAGTTATATAGTTATCTTCTTTATCAAATGCAATTATTAATTGATGCTGAACAGAATATGCTTCAGGGAACACATTTCTCTATGCTCTATAACTAGTTTTCTATCTTTCTATAAACTCTCTTGGGGGATCCACCACTTATTTTGGTCTGATTAAGATTCAGCCTTTCTGACCATCTGAATGATATCTGAACTATTCCTTTAACTGGACTCTGCTATTAGAAGTGATTCCATTTAACTACTGTAGTTTTTGTCTTCACCGCCTGGGCTTGTGAAGGTAGGACACAAAAGATCTAGAAAAAATTAAACTGCCAACTTAGAAATGAGATTAATAACAGTAGAAATTTCATAACTCCATGGTTGTTAAAGGAAAGACAATTGCATTTTGAGGGATCATACCTTACCTTGAAAGCAGTGGGATGGGAGAGAATTAGAAGAGCAAGCTATGCTTGGAGCTAAATCTAATAGTCAACAAATAAACTCGGTGGAAATATACACAGATGCACTAACAATGAGTAAGTAAGATGGTTGTTGGAGGAAATCGCTATTGCTTGGAGCCAACAATCTGAAAGTTTTGGGGGACATCTGAGTGGGACTCTCTCCTCCTCCGCACTGTAGCTCTGTGGCCCTTGCATGTCACTAAACACCTTTGACAATTTTATCACCTATGAAATAGGGGGTGGGGTTACTGGAGGAAGTAAATGAAATGATGTGTATAAAATAGTTGCATATATTTAATAGAAAAATTGTTGGCTAATAATAAATGTGTAAAGTGATACTGGTGACGAGTATGGTTACTTTTGTTGTTGTTAGGTGCTGTCCAGTTGGTGACAGGGGTCCCATCAACCAGTGAATGCCTGGGTTCAACCCCCAGTACTGCAAACAAAACAAAACAAAACAAAAAAAAAACAACCCTATGAGGGGCAGTAGGAGTCTGCGCTCTTTGCAGGAAGTGGGATGTCCGGCTCCTGATACATTTGCTGGGGATGGCAGTGTGTCTCTGGCCAAGGTGCATCTATGAAAGAATCATCTGCTCAGTCCAGGCAGAAGAGGACGCACCTGCACAGGTGCAGGTCTTGGGATGGGTGAGTGGACAAGGCCAGGAGAGATGGGTGCAAGGGAGAAAGTTTGAAGCCAGGTTGGGCAGAGTTCACAGTAAGAATTTACTTCAGATAACCACGGAAAAAATACTTTTTTTTTTTTTTTTTTTTTGCAAACTTCTTGCTTTTGCAGGTTTGGTGTGGAAATCGCAGCAGAACAGCTTTGCTAGAACTTTGGGATATTTCCACTCCGGGCCTGGCCAGAAACGCTGTGAGAACACCCTTTCATTTGGCATTTGAGCCCCTTATGCCTCTCTGCCTGGCTGCAGCCCAAAGGGACCAAACGCAGCTGAACTTTTCAGAACCTCAAAATAGTCGCCCGAAAATGGTTCGCACCGCTTTAGGTTCTAAAAATGATTGACCCAATAGCCTTGCTCCAAACGATCTGCTTGATCTCTCTCTAGTGAGGATTAGTGGGGTTTAGACTTTGGAGAACATTTTTTTTTTCCTTTTTTTTTTATTGGACATTTTCAATGTACACCTTAATGTGACTCATTCTGACATGCTTTTCATTGTGGCATTTACATATATATGCATTTTGATGTACATTATTCATATAGGTGCCCCCTTACCCTCTTGTATGCTTCCCCCCCACCCTCCCCATCTAAGTCTTCTCTATCATTTACTTGGTAATATTTTTCTATATGTACTTGAGTTCCAGTTCTGTTTAAGATAGAAATTTTTCCTGTAGCGAACTTTGTTATTACCTTGTCAGAACAATCGCATGCATTTTCTAAACCATTTATATTGCCACCATTCTTAGCTTTTTTTTTTCCACTTTATTTTATTTTTTTAAAATAAATAACTAAAAATGAAGAAAATACCCTACTGAGATTGTCAGAATACAGGTGTCTGGTCACCATAGTTGCGGCTAGATACTCTGAACAGGGTTTATGGTCCAGTGTGAAGTACTTTAAAGAAAAGGGGGCTTGGAATTTGCAGTGGCGAATCTGGGCTTGAATGCTCCCTTGGTCCATTTCTAGCTGAGTGACGAGGAAGTATTTCTGAGGATTGGACTCCTCTGGGTGAAATTAGGAGGAAACATGAAAAATAATCTTACCCACTTAAACTGGGTCATGAGGAAGAGAAATATATTTTAAAAAATACTTTGAAAATTGTACTGTCCACGACAATATGGAAGCTGGTGAATCATAGTGACAAGGAGTTTAAATGTCACCATCAAACACATCTGAGTGGGACTCTCTGCTTCTCCGCCCCGTAGCTCTGTGACCCTTGCATGTTACTAAACATCTTTGACAACTGTATCACCTATGAAACGGAGGGGAGGCTATTAGAAGAAGTAAATGAAATGATGTATATAGCGTAATTGGCATATAGTTAATAGAAAAATTGCTGGCTAATAATAAATGTATAAAGTGATGTTGGTGATGAGTATGGTTACTTTTGTTGTTGTTAGGTGCTATCCAGTTTGGTCCAGCTCATAGAGACCTAATGTACAACAGGATGAAACACTTCCTGATACTGTGCCATACCTGGCACTATATCAGTGCTTCTCTGCTATTCATAGGCTTTTTCTAATTAGTAATTTTTAATGTACAACTTAATGGGTCTCATAATGACATTTCCATACATGCATTTCATTGTACATTGCTCAGGTCCACTTCCTCCTTACCCTCTTTGGACCCCTTCCTCCATCTTTTCCTTCCCCACCAATGGTTCCTCTTCCACTTGCATGCCTTTTTTGTGAGTATATCTATTTATATATAGACATCCCAATTTTGCCGTAAGGGCAACATGAATGATTTTTTTTCCTTTTCTCCTGTTACCCTTTCTTGGCCCTTCCTCCTTTTCTTTAGTCCATTATCTTTACCTACTTAGGCCCCATCTTCTATATATATATATATATATATATATATATATATATATATATACACACACACACATACATATATATATATATATATATATATACACACACATACATATATATATATATATATATATATACACATACATATACACATATATATGGGGGCTGGGATTTAGCTCAGTTGGTAGAGTGCTGCTCTGCAGTCTCTGAGGTCCCGAGTTCAATTCCCAGCATGGCAAAAATGGGAGAAGGACCTGGCAATCCACTCCCAAGGCAATGCCGAAACAATCAGCCATTGAAAACCCTATGAGGGTCGCTATGAGTCGGATACTGACTCGACAGCACCTAAGAACAACTATATATATATATATATATATATATATATATGCACACACATATATATTTAATAATGAATATAAATTGAAGTCTAATATTCAAAGGGTTTTTGATGGCTGACTGTTTCGGGTCCTTCTCCCAAGGCTTCAGCACCCAGTATTCCCAGCAATCTCCCACCCAAGGATTTAACCAGGCCTGACCCTGCTTAGCTTCTGAGATCTGATGAGAGTGGTCGCCTGGATGGTGTGGCTGTACACAGGACAACACAGAAGGAAATAATAAATTTCTCGTGTTTGTAAACTATTACCAATGAATAGCAGAGTGGCCGTGTGCTTGACCTCACTCTGAATTTAATTTTTAAGAAAGTAATCCTAAGTGAAAGCAATTTAAAATATAACATTATAGGCCACAGGACTGATAAATGGGAGGAAAACTGGTTTTTAAAGAGTGTACCACTCACTTAGCATGCCCTGAAGTTAACTGAGAGCTCATTTGTCAAGAGCACACCTACCCGGGAGAGAATTCTCCCAATTAACATCAAAAGTGATCATTCTTAACCTCTCATGCATTAAGAAAATCTTGTCTGCACCCAATGTTCTGTTCATAATCAATGGAGCCCTTTATGTACGTTATTTCAAATTTATCACCCTGTACATTGCTAAAATGAATGAATTAATAAATGAATCTGCTGTAGATCCAGGGGCCGGATATATTTGTTTTCTCCTGATTCTCCTGGGGTCTCCCTTTGCTCTTTGAAGCCCATCACTCTGCAGTTTCTCATAGTTCAGGATGTTTATTGATTGCTGCTGACAGCCTGTGCTGCTACTCACAGACAAATAAGGCCTGTCTCAGAAAAGTCCAGCTTTGCAGGGTGTAGTATTAGTTCTATTTTGAAAATGGCAGCCATGCCAGTATCAAGCTATGGTAAGAAGGCAACGTGAGGGTTCTATCAGTTCGAACAGGTACACATTGTTACAGAAAGCATGGAAACAGATAAATAAAACGATGCTGGGGAGGTTATAGGAAGATTGACACATTCATAAACATTGGTGGAGAGCAAAATAATGCAATGTTCTTGGTGGCCACTGTCATGAAATGGGATTAGGCTGTGTTAGGGTTGTTGTTGTTTTTAGGTGCTGTTGAGTCGTGTCCGACTCACAGCAACCCTCATAGGGTTTTCAATGGCTGATTGTTTTGGGATTGCCTCAGGAGTGGGTTGGCACATCCTCCTGTTTTTGTGGTGCTAGGAATCAAACTCGGGACCTCAGAGACTGCAGAGCGTCGCTGTACCGACTGAGCTAAATCCCAGCTCCTATGTGTTAGGGCAGGCCTCTAAAATTTAACCGCTAACCCCACTGTAAGAACCTACCTGCTGAGATGACCTAAAATTTAGAATTGTAAGCAGGACTTGATGGTAAAGGATGAGCACTAAGTAAACTGCATAATATCCAGGAGCGCTCTGAGGCCCTGGGTTCCATCCTTGTTGTTGTTGTTGTTAGGTGCCATCGAGTCGGTATCCGACTCATAGCGACCCTCTGTTCAACAGGGGAAACACTATTATCAGTGCTTCTCTGCTGTTCATAGGGTTTTCAATGGCAGATTGATTTTTGGGAGGGGGTTGCCAGGTCCTTCTCCCAAGCCTACAGCACCTGGTGTTCCCAGGCGGTCTCCCATCCAGGTACTAACCAGGCCCGACCCTGCTTAGCTTCTGAGATCTGACGGGATTGGATGCCACAGGGCTACTGCTGCAGGCGGGTTCCATCCTTGGCACTGCAAAAATGTGAGAAGGACCTGGCAGCCCACTCCGGAAGCAATCCCAAGACAACCAGCCACAGAGAACCCAGTGGATAGCAGAGAAGCACTGCCACAGTGCCAGGCATGGCACACAGTCGGGGAGTGTTTTGTTCTGTGGTACATTAGGGTGCTAGGAGTTGGATGTGACTTGGTGGCACGTAACTACAACAATATGACTATATGTGCCTTTCTGTCCTTGTATTGGTTTTCAGCCCCCTCACCCCATTCTTTCATCTTTTGGGCATCTTTATATAGTGGTTCTCAAATGCCAGCCTGTATCACAATCATGTAAGAGTTTGTGAAAACAGATTTTTTGGGCCCGGTACCCAGTGTTTCTAAATGCATTACACCTGAGGTGGGGCAGGAAAATGTGCATCTCTAACAAATTCCCAGGTGATGCCGCTGCCTGCTGTCCTGGTGTGGGGAACAAACTTTGAGCACCACTGCTTTTCAAAAATTAGGAAGGATGAACTATTACAAATGGGCCTCCACCCTGCTGGGGCAGGGAGAACACAGAATTTAAAAGACTAAGATTTAGATTTGCCTTCCAGTGTGCATTCTCGTTCTGACACTTAGTGGTGCTACAACATATTGAACTCTAATATTTCACCAGCCTGCAGCCGTACCACCCTGGCATCTGATCCCATCAGATCTTGGATGCTAAGCAGGGTGGTGCCTGGTTAGTCCTTGGATGGGAGACCACCTGGGAATACCAGGTGCTGTAGGCTTGGGAGATGGACCGGGCAACCCACTCCCAAAAAAACAACCAGCCACTGAAAATCTATGAATAGCAGACAAGCACTGACAATGGTGTTGTGGCACAGTGTTGGGTAGTGTTTAGTCTATTGTACATAGAGTTAGTATAATTAGACCTGACTTGATGGCATCTAACACCACCACCAACAACAACAAAATTTCACTTTCTTGCCAAACAACTGAGGACATTATTAACACTGATATAGCTTTGTTCCTGGGATTCTATGAGGTCATATTTTTTAAATGTCCAATAAGCGGTCACTACTATTATTAATCCATTTAGTCTATGCATTAATTTCATAAGATAGATTTTGCCTACATAGGCACCAAAATCTCTCAAAACACCTTCCTGAATTCTTAAGCATATTTCCATTGTGGTAGGTGTAAGTGTAATTTCTACTTTAAGAGGCTCCAATCAGAAATCAGATACATCAAAGTAATTATTATAAAAAGAACTAGCATTTAAAAAATACGATTTATATAACCAAGTGACTAAAGCAAAATGTCATCTCACATCGCTTTGTTACTCTATGGTATTAGTAGTTTCAGGAATGTTATAAAATATAGTTCAATTTTCTTTATTGTTGCTTTTCGTGGGGAGGGCGGAGATATTTTTTATTATAGATTTTATGATAAACAACTTGGCTTCAACAGCACTTTTGAATTCGCTAGACATTAAACAATAGAGAAAGACCATTTTATAAATTGGAAATTCACATGTGTGAACGCCACACTGGAGGATTTGATGTCTTTGTTTCTATAGAAACAAAAGAAAATTGAGATTAAAATAAGCTAAAATGGAATTATGTTTTATGAAACAGATAAAGGAGCTTATTTTACTTGTTTGAAATGTACTGTGGTAAAATAAAAGTTTTATTTAAAACTCAAGCTGTCCACGGGCACTTCTGCCTCGTGAGGAAAAAAATTCCTGTGTAGCAGGTTGGCACTGTGCTAAGTTGTGAGATCCATTATCAGTAGAAAAATCCAATCTCCTGTTTCCCTCCAAGTACAGAAATTGCTGGTGAAAGTTTGGAGGAATGAGTGAAGATGAAGAGTGTCTGAAATGAGAAAACCTAAGAAGCTGAACTCTGTATTGTCCAAACAGTGGAAGACAGTTTTGCAGAGTTGGTGAGTTTTGGGGTAGCTAGAGATAGCTGGGGTCTGGGATTTAGCTCAGTTGGTAGAGCGCTGCTCTGCAGTCTCTGAGGTCCCAGGTTTGATTCCCAGCACCCCAAAAATGGGAGAAGGGTGTGGCAGTCCACTCCTGAATCAATCCCACAGCAATCAGCCATTGAATACCCTATGAGCGTCACTGTGAGTCGGACATGCCTCGATGGCACCTAACAACAACAACAACAACAAAGATAGCTGCCCCCCATGTCTACACCTTGTGTTATGCAGACGTGCACATTGCTGTGATGCTGAAAGCTGTGCCACCAGTATCTCAGATTCCAGCAGGGCCACCAGCCTTGTAAGACTCTTGGTTTCCCTGCTTTGCCACTGTGAGTGTGCTGGCCTTGCTCCTCACATGGCTGTTGAGCTGCGGCAGTGCAAGCATTTCCAATCTGCTGCCATAAAACCAGGCACTGGATGAGATCGCAGCACTTTTCCTGAAGGACTCCATGTTCCTTTCTTTCTTATCTTTTGGACAGAGCATCATTGGCTACACCAAAATCAATCCCTGGAAAGGGAGCAGAATTTCTACAATGCTTTCACCCCCAGAAGTGTGGGACCCAGTCTGTCCTGATAGATTTAGGTACCTAAGATCTGAAGCAAATTGAGTTTCATAGGCAAAGAACAGAGGGGGATAGGAACAAGAAAGAGATCACGGGTAACCCGTGGTATTACCAAGATTCACTATGAAGACGTCTGCATCTCATAAAACGTTAAAATGATCTGGTGCTATGGAATACAGTCCTTCCCTCATTGAGGATATATGACCCTTCATATAATATTTTCTTACATCTAATGTATATTAAAGAAGTCAAAGTTCCCGGATTTTAACAGTGAGGAAATAGAAATTTGAAATGGTAACATTCCTCTTGGAATCCACTTAGGCTCCTGGGTTTCATATTATTGCATTTGATTCAGCCGTAGGGTCTGGTAGGAGATTGTTTTATTTGGCTGGGCCACGTCTACTGTGTGGTTCCTCTCATTTGGTCTGATCTTATTTGTTTGATTTTTTTTTATAATCTATGAACTCACATCCCAATATATATATATATATATTGGCATTGGTAAGTGAATAGACTTATTTTGAAATTGTATTATACATTTTTGAAACTTGCAAAAATTTTAAACTGCGCTTACTGTGTTAAAAAGTAATTTGAGATGTAACTCCAATCAGGAGGTACCCTATTTAAGAGAGATTCACCTTAAATATTTTTGGCCATGCCTCAGAAAGGAAGTGGAACATTCTACTCCTTTAACAGACCCTCAACAGGAAACAGAAAGCTGGGCAGCTTTCCTTGGGGTGTTTTAAAGACATGTTGTTGGTAAATCTGGGGTTATGTGTTGGAACACCAAGTGTTACACTCATATTACATCGATGAAATGCCCATATCGTATTAGGGGTATTTTCACTCTTATTAGCTTAACTAACAAATCTATTAAAAGTTACATGGGCTTATGGAGGTTATAAATGCTTAAGAAGCTGAACTTTAACACAGAATTGATAAATCTGTACAGGTGATATTTAAGGAATTTCTATTCATTGCTGGGGATTGGATACCCTTCTTAAAGTCAGGTTTTGATGGTCTAGACAACTACATTATTTTTCTCTCCCTCTATCCCTCCCTCCCTTCCTTCCCTTCCTTCCTTCCTTTCTTTCCTTTCTTTCTTTGGTTCTCTCTCTCTCTCTCTCTCTCTCTCTCTCTCTCTCTCTCTCTCTGTCTCTCTCTCTCTCCTTCCTTCCTCTCTCCCTCCCTTCCGTCGCCCCCCCCCCCATTGCTGAGGATTAACTCTGGCTAGTATGAACATAAGCCCAATCACTCAACCATGGAGATACATATCCCCAGCCCTAGCCTTTCTTTTTAGGCCTATGGTTTTTATTAGTTCTCTAACATGAGTTTAAATAAAAGTAACCAATAAAAAGTTGCATGATAAAACATGTTTGTTGTTGTTTAGGGGTAATTTAGAATACCTTCGAAAAGAATCATTTAAGGCCAAGTGTTTTGAACACAGATTGGGCTATTCTACAGCAAAACAGACTTTTTAAAAATGATAAACTTATTTAAAAGGGCATCAGTACAGAGTCTCCTTCATGCAAGGAAGTCCTCCCAAAGATACATTTGAAAGGATATCTGTGTGTTGACATCCAAGAAGTACCAAGTTTGTAAGAGCAAATTTGTTGATCCTGCTCATTTGGTTGAATTTGAATAGAATGTCAGTAAGATTCATGCCATGATATTTTCAGGTACATCATTTGTTTGTGAAAGCCGGACATTGATTAAGGAAGACAAG
>VMDO01019538.1:13762-39575 GCA_007922755.1 Pedetes capensis
AAAAAAAAAAAAAAAAAAAAAGGAAGACCTCAGCCAGATGGATTGACACAGTGGCTACAAAAATGGGCTTAAACATAAAAAAGATCATGTGCCTGGCACAGTGTTGGGTATTGTGTTGTACGTATAGCTGCTAGGAGTTCTAGTCTACTTTAAGAAAAATGGAAACAAGCTGGGAGCGGTGGCACACGCCTGTGATCCTAGTGACTTGGGAGGTGGAGGTAGGAGGATCAGAGGGTCAAGGTCAGAAGCAGACTGTGTAATTTAGAGAGACTTCAATAAAAAAAATTTAAAAATGGACTGGGGGTGTAGTTTTTTTTCACCTGTTAAGTAGGGATAATAATGATTGCTATTTCTTAGGACCTTGAGAGAATGAAATGTTTTTATACATATAAAGTGCTTGGAGCAATGTCTGGTCTATCCTAACTGTCTTCAAAATCAGCCTCCTTTTCCTCTGCCCTGATGCCAGGTGAAATTTTGCAGATTTTCCTTTACCAAATACGATGCTCATATCTATTTAGGAGCATGGGCATGGCTGTTTAAAGACTTTCGCTTCATCCTGGAAATCTCTCCACTGATAGAGTGAGAAGATTGTATTGTGAATTTATAAATTCACACCGAGTAAAGACAGAGAAGGAAGTGGATCCCAAAGGACATATTACCACAATCAGGCTCCAGATGGAGAATTTGTATGATTTGCTATAAGTTTAAATTTAGACTTATTTTACTCCAAAGCTTAGGAGAAGAGGAAGGAAGATTTTTTTTGGCCTTGGTTAGTGTTATTAACGTAAGGAGTCTTCTCTAGTTTTAAAACTTAAGTGCAGGTAACTATTAGATTCTTTACAGAATTTGTCATTTCGCTCAACTGAGTTTCTGACTTCTGTCTCTTAATGGCTATTTGAAAAAGTCTGCATTTTGATATATTAGGTTTTCTGAAAGTTGGAAATGAAGAGCTGAAGTGGGAGGAAATCTGAACAGTCACAGGAGCCAGAGCCTGCACCACGGCAAAGTGTTTGTCAGGCATGGACACCCATGGATGCCACGTGTTCTGTGGACTTTAGACACAGCTGTCTGAAACCCCCTTCCTTTATTATTTCTGACCAGCTTAAAGTCTAAAATCCACTAGCTGCTGTTTCTTTTCTTCTCTTCTTTTTTCTTCTTTCTCTTCTTTTTCTTCCTTTTTCTTTTCTTTTCTTTTCCCTTCCTTCCTTCCTCTCTCCCTTCTTCTCTTCCTCCCTCCCTTCCTTCCTTCCTCCCATCCTTCCTTCCTCCTCTCCTTTCTTCCTTTGACAGAGTCTTACTCTACAGCTCAGGCTGGCCTTGAACTCACAATTCTCTTGCCTCTGCCTATGCAGTGCTGGGAGTACAGGCGTGCACCTCCTCACCTGGTTTAGCTTCTTTTTCTTTTTTCAACCAGACGATCTTCCCTATGGAGGGAAATTCCACAGTGGATATTAAAGAGGTGAGAGCAGAGAAGCAATTCTAAGTTAAATGAGATTTTCTGCATTGGAGAAGCAGGTCCTGTGAACAATTCTCATGCAGCAGGCTGCCAGGCACTGCTTGAAGTTTGCACACTTGGCAAAGGTAACTGGAACAAAGATGGGTGCAGAGCGGGTGCTCTAGTCTTTCACCTTCTGAGCTTCAAGTCTATGCCCAGGCAAAGATCCCTGAGGCAGGGTTTCCTGGACATGCTCACTAAAGGTTTAGGTGGGTGAGATGCTGCTCTGGAATAGCTTGGGCAGGAGGGGAGTCAGAGGGGTGGGGGCAGGATACTTAGGTTTCATGTCAGCCAGGAGGGATTTTGAACTTGAAAAAAATAATGCACTTCATTTGTGCCCACATGCTGGTTGGCCAGGAATTCCTTAATTCTACTTTGTATATATGTATATGTACACCCATACACGTATGACAGTCTGCAGCCATAGCACCCTGGCATATGAATCCACCTGATCTCAGAAGCTAAGCAGGGTTGGCCCAGTTAGTCCTTGGATGGGAGACCGCCTGGGGATACCAGGTGCTATAAGCTAGGGAGAGGGACCTGGCAATCCTTTCCTGAAACAATCTGCCATTGAACACCCTATGAATAGCAGAGAAGAACTGACATAGTTCTGGATGTGGCACAGTGTCAGGAAGTGTTTCGTTCTATTGTACATTGGGTCACCATGAAGTGGAACTGACTTGACAGCACCTAACAACAACAACAACACATGTAAGAATGAGTGTATGCAAATGCATGTACATGCATGCTTAAGTGGTGAAGATGTCTTTTGAATATATCCATGTCCTCACTTTCCCCCTTCCCTGGTACATGCTTTCCCACTTAATCTCCCCCCAACTACCACCACCGATTGCCTAAATCATCCAATTGTCTCAGGGACAATTATTCTGTTGGAATAACAGAAAGGAAGCGGAGATGATTTTCATTTGCTTTTGAGCTCACCCTCCTCAGAGTACTGAAAAATGAACAAAAATAAAATTCCTGTTAGAGATTTTAGATTTAGGGCAGAAATGTGGAAATTAGTGGTCTATCAGACCACAGACATTACTATGGAGACATACCATTGGCATAAAACAAGCTCACTAGCAAGTGATACTTTTCAAAAATTGAATCCCAGGAAGATAAAGTTGAAGTATTAAGAGAAGGCATCCTGCACAAATCAGGGGTTTTCTAGGTATTCAGGCATGCGATATTCACACTGATGCTTTCACATCAGCTTAGGCAGAATCGGATTAAAAAAGAGAAGGAAAGAAAACATGGGCAGTGGACATCAGGACATTTCAGTTATATAAACACCCCTCTTCACCAACCAGGATATTCAAATGCCCTTCAGATACAGTGATTTCTGAAGAGAGCAAGAGAACTTATTTTCCCCCAGCACTAAGTTAAACCCAGACTCACTGACTCCAGACAGAGAGCAATTACATGGGGATAGTGCATTGCTATTGCCTGCAATTTAGATAAAACAGGGATGTGCATGGTGTGTGTGTAAATCCATCATACACACGTGCATCGTGAAATGGTGTATTAATGCATGCCTACTCCAAAAATCTAGTCCAACAACTTGCTTAAGATTTTGCTGGAACAAAACATTGTATATAACACAATGAAAACAGTGTGCTGTTTTAGGAAAATTTGAGGACCAATTTCTCAGGGGACCCAGTGAGTCCAGACTGTGTAGTTGGTACCTCTGTTGTACTGAAATATTTAAAGTGATTGCTGCCCAGCTGTTGATCCCACACAGGGGAATGTAGAAGGGAAAACTGCTTTCCCCTGTTTTGTTTGTTCCCATGGAGTTAAAAAGTGCTTTAAAAAAGATACGATCTTTAATTAGGTAAAGATTTATCTTCACTCCTTTTCTTCTTGCGCCCAACCCCACCTACAAGGCCAGTTGCGCTACATCGCCTGGTGTTGACACAGGTCTGCCGGGTGAACCTTAAACTATTGTAAACACCCATAAAATGTGACCTTCCACACATGGTCAGCGATGAGGCTTTGACAGAGTGACGCTGTCTTCTGATAAGCGGGGGTCAGGAGTCACTAGATTGCTTTGCTTTTCCCTTGGATGTGAAAGAGTTAAAAACTTACGATGTTTTGCTAAGTAAATGGCTCAAACACGCACAGTGCTGTTGTGTTTATTATCTCGGGAGAAGCCAGTGTGAACCTGGAAAGGCTCCCTTTGAAAGGTCAGGAGCTGTACCCTTTGCTATGAAGTGACTTTAAGGACAAGTTTTGGTGGAAACCATGTAAGCTTTGATGAGACTCTAAGACTGATTTTGGAGGGCTTGTGTGGCCTGATGGTCACGGGCTCCAGTAGGTAACCAGAGGGCATGATTTTATGTAATTCATGTTTTCTTAAATGTTGACAATGTCTACAATGTAAGGGAAAAAACTTATCAATAGGACATTAATGAAGGAAGAGCTTTCCTCTTCCTGAAAGTCTAAGAAATTTTAATGAAAAACTAGTTTTGTCATGATCTCTCTCTCTCTCTCTCTCTCTCTCTCTGTGTGTGTGTGTGTGTGTGTGTGTGTGTGTGTGTGTGTGTGTGTGTGAGATATGTCTGCAGACATAGCACCCTAGCATCTGATCCCACCTGATCTCTGAAGCTAAGCAGGGTTGGCCAGGTTCGTCCTTCTATGGGAGACGTCTGGAAACACCAAGTGCTGCAGGCTAGGGAGAAGGACCTGGCAGCCCACTCCTGAAACAATCTGCTATTGAAAACCTTATGAATAGCAGAGAAGCACTGGTAATAGTCCTGGGCATGGCAGGGTGTTAGGTAATGTTTCATCTTTTGTACATAGGGTCTCTATGAATCGGACCCAACTCGACAACACCTAACAAGCAACATATGTGATAAATGTGGTCCCCAACATGTCTGTCAGATTATCATGCTGTGAGGGCTTGCAGATTGCTTTGATGCTGACAGCTATGCCACCAGTATTTCAGATGCCAACAAGGCCACCCATGGTAGACAGGTTTCAGCTGAGCTTCCACACTAAGACAGACTAGGGAGAAGGATCTGGCAGCCCACTCCCAAAACAATCAACCACTGAAAACCCTATGAATAGTGGAGAAGCCCTGTCAAATATAGTTCCAGTGAATGAGCCCCCTAGGCTGGAAAGCATTCAAGAAATGACTGGGGAAGAATTGCCTCCTCAAAGCAGTTGTTGTTGTTAGATGCCATCTAGTCGAGTCCGACTCATAGCGACCCTATGTACAGCCGATCGAAACACTTGCCGATTCTGTGCCAGGCAAACGATCTTATTTATGTTTAAGCCCATTGTTGCAGACACTGTGTCAATCCATCTGGTGGAGGGTTTTCCTCTTTTGTGTTGACCTGCCACTCTTCCAAACATGAGTCGACCTTAATAACAGGAATGGAGTAAAGCCCCTTGGACCTCCTTTTGCTGATGTGGCACAACTCAAAATGAGAAGAAACACAGTGGCTGTGTCAATGGGCTCAAACATAAAAATATTGTGGGCATGGAACAGTGTGGGGTAGTGTTCCATTCTGCAGTACTTAGAGTCACTCTGAGTTAGATATGACTTGATGGCACCTAACAAACAATAGATATGTGATGTGTAAAATGTACACAGACACACACACACATGAGTAGTGTCTTGGGGTGATTGAGCTGATTGGATATTCTTCATGATTGGATATTCAGTGAGACAAGGTGGCCAGGCAAAAGAACAACAGATTATAACAAGAGCTGTGCCATATTGACCGTGTAGAAGATGACTTGGTCAGCGGTTCATAAAGTCATGCACACAGATGCCTTGGTCAAGGACAACTGCAGTTGAAATAGACACATCTTTATTCTTTTCTAGGCCTCCGAGATCACTAAGAATGGGACAGGGTGCATGAGACCAAGATTTCAACACTTTGGGTAAAGTGCCGTGAGAACACTGGGCGTGGGGTGCCCCTTATAGACAGGTCTTCTTCCTGTCTTCTCCTCTAGGCTCCCTGACTTTCAATCAGTGCCTGTGAACAGGTGGAGAAGGCATCAGGAGGGACATTTTTAGGTCTTCTGGAAATAGCTGTCTATTTACAACCCTAGAATTCTACCCCCATGTAGGTCACTTAAAATATACAATCCTGGAAAATGTGGGGCCAAATCATTGCACTTCCTGTAGCATTTCTGTCTCCAATCTAATCACACTCTTAATATCAAATTTGCTATTGCAGGTCGTCAGAATGGGAGTTCATGCAACTGAAAAACTAGGCTTCTCTTTCTAGTCACAGATTCAAGTCCAACAATTTGGAATTCATGTACCTCTCCACGGTGAGCCTTACAGAGATGTTTTATACACACACACACACACACACACACACAGACACACACACACACAGAGAGAGAGAGAGAGAGAGACAGAGACAGAGAGAGAGACAGAGACAGAGACAGAGACAGAGACAGAGACAGACAGAGACAGAGACAGAGAAAGGAAAACACTGGGTAATAACCAACCCAACCAAGCCCAGTCCCTTTGTAGGAAGCACATAGTTCCAAATCTTAAAACAATGTCACTTTTCCTCCATTTGCACTGTTTGACTATATTCTAGGCCAAACCAATTTGTGATTTAGAACACGCAGAAATGATAATTTGTAATCCATCAAACACCTAGGGATTGGGTTACCAGCCAAAGGGGATGTGAATTTTTGTCCTTTATCTGGTCTTCAACATTCTGCACATTTGCAGCCCTCTTTCCTCTTGAAACTGTGGTTGCCTTCATTATTATTATTATTATTATTTATTGGAAATTTTTAATGTACAATTTAATGTGTTTCGTTGCTTTTATTATATTTATAACACTCCATCTCATGCTACCCCCAACCCTGACCAATTCTGAATTATTTTTATTATTTTATTTTATTTATTTATTTATTTATTTATTTTGTGGTACTGAGGGTTGAACCCTGGGCCTTCTGCCAGCATGCTTTGCAAGTGCTGGACCACTGGGAGCTGAGCCCCCAGCCTATTATTTTACTTTTTGAGACAGGGTATCACTAAGTTACACAGACTGCCTCTGGTCTCGAACTTGCAATCCCCCTGCCTCTACCTCCCGAGTGCTAGGATTACAAGTGTGCGCCACTGCGCCCGGCAATTATCTTTACTTTCAAGCCAATTCCCTTTGGATGTGCACACAAACTTGACCATAAAATCCCTCAAATACGCATGAGTAAGATAGGTACCATTTCCATATTTTATATCACATTCTTGTTCCTGGATCTCTAAATTACCTTTGACTTAATCCAAAGATTTATTTCCACAAATAACCAGTTAAAGATCTAGACTCATGGAACTCAGAAGTAATCATGAGGTGGGACGATAAATCTGTCATCAGATCTGGACCTCTCTACCCCACATGACCTTCCAAGACTGACTTTGCACAAATCCTATTGAAAATGTATGTTTCTGAACACTTTTACCCAGACTTACCCTCCAGTATGCTTTCACCATGGCCTGCAGCCATAGCTCTGCGGCATCTGATCCCATCAGATCTCAGAAGCTAAGCAGGGTCAGGCCTGGTTAGTTCTTGGATGGGAGACCGCCTGGGAACACCAGGTGCTGTAGGCTCGGGGGAAGGACCTGGCAACCCACTCCCAAAAATCAATCAGCCATTGACAACTCTATGAACAGCAGAGAAGCACTGACAATAGTGTTTCCCCTGTTGTATATAGGGTCGCTAGGAGTCGGATACCGACTTCATGGCACCTAACAACAACGACAATGCTTTCACCACAGGAAGAACCAGCACTATCTCAGTCTATAATTAACATTCAAGGTGCTGAGACCATGTCCACATGATGAAAAGTGTTTTGGAAAACAATAAATGAGTGCGCCACTAATGAATAATTTTTTTCCCTTTACAAAAAGCCCCTGAATTATGCTATCCAGACAGCCCACTGGCTGATAATGCATTGATAAATGGAGGAATAGACAGTCCCATTAAGAACGTCGGAACATCATTTGCAATTCTCAAAGGTGGCGTTCAGAATCAGCAAGCAATGAACTTTCTCTCAAAATTAGAGGTAATAACCAACCCAATGGAGCAGGAGCAATGTGCTCAACTGAAGAGAGAAAAATGGAAGAGAAAAAGGAAGGGTATCCTCTGGTCTCAGGAGACCTTTGTCCAGGAGGAGTTTTGCAAACTCTGTTGGCTGAGACCCACTGTAAGAAACACATTGTAATCCAAATGCAAATAGATGCGTTGTAGTTAAGACAGGAATTCCAAAGTAATGCTTACCTTACAACTCAAAATGTATACTAACACTTTTTATTGTACTCTATTTCCCTTTAAAAAAAATAGAACGGTGATAGCATGCAGTGTTTATCTTTTTGTCCCTGGCTTATTTCATTTAGCACTATATCTCCAGGCTAGTTGATGTCACAAACGTCAGGATTCCCTTTTTTTGAAGACCAAATAATATTCCCTTGTACACACACACATACCATATAAATATACTTTCATATGTCTGTCTAACTGGGTGGACCCTCAATGAATCGTAAAGGATTGTTCTTGTTGTTGCTAGGTGCCATACTTGCTCTTAAAGGACCATGATCAGATAATCATTAATAAGATGGTCCTGTATTATATACTGGGCTGGGATTTAGCTCAGTTGGTAGAGTGCTGCGCTGCAGTCTCTGAGGTACCGAGTTTAATTCCCAGCACCGCAAAAATGGGAGAAGGACCTGGCAACCCACTCCCAAGGCAATTCCGAAAGAGTCAGCCATTGAAAACCCTATGAGGTTCGCTATGAGTCTGATACTAACAACAACAACAACAACAACATATTATATACATTTCACACACCTCTGAGATTGTCACCCCTAAAATCGACAAGGAAGATCTGAAAACGTCCGTGATTTCCATGTCTGATACAAATGAGTTCATGTCTACAAAATGCCTTCTCATCTATGGAACTATAGATAAGCAATATCAAGTATTATTGTTGTTGACATCATTACTTGTTTCACCAGCAGTGATAATCCTCAGAAAGTCCAAAGAAAGATGTGTGCTAAATTTATTCTGGGTGATCCAGGGAAGGGCAGCTGATGGCTGCAGGTCCCTTGTGGTGGGACACCAGAGAGTGAGGCTCCCAGCCACCCGGCTGCTGAGGGGCTGAGTTAGGAATCTGGACCCTGCTTTGGGTTTAGCGTCAAGACAGGCGGCTGCTCAGCTCTGAGCCCGTCCTGGTTAAGTCCCTTTCTGCTCTGTTCCCTCCCCAGACCCTACCCCATACTCTTTGGTGATTTTCCTTCAGGGAACAGTAGGTCACTCTGTCCAGGATAATCTCAATGCAAACAATGCACCTTCACGAGTACGTGAGAAAGGTAGAGGAATATAATCCAAATAGGCATCTGAATTTTACTACATATTCATCAAAAGTTTCTATAAACCGCTTATGTTGATAAAAGTGTAACCAAAAGTGATGCAGCAGTCGCATAACGGAAAAAGCCAATGCTGTGTTACTCTGTACCCCACCATCACTTACCAATATAGAGGGGGGAAAAGAAACAGGGAAGAAAGTTGGGGTGTGGGTGGAAGGTGGTGGGGAAATCCCTTCTGTGATTGCCTAAGCCAGTTCTGTGAACACCAGCAATCTCTGAGCATACAGGGTTTAGGGGTCTTAGTCTACGATAATTGTGGGTAAAGATTTTTATGAGAAAATTCTCTCTGAGATTAAAGCCAACAACTTAGCAACACATGTTTAGGACTTAACCTTGTTCACAAATTGAGGACTATCTTTCACCTGCATTAATACCAAAATTCCATAGGCAGAAACACTGACATCCCATTGAAAACCACCAAGAAGCAATGGGGAAACGTCCCGGAGACTACGGTAATCTCTTTAAACCCAAGACAAAGAAGTAACAAATATTGTAAGAACACCCAGCATCCTGCAAAATATCACACATGAAGCTTGCTGCCTGAGATATAATGGACCTATGTAATGACCGTTCTTAGTGATACTTTCAAAAATTCTACCCCAAGACATGTACCTCTTTGAACATATCAAGCTAATACGTATTTGTCTCACTTGTGTCTGATAACCACACATAATCAGTGAAGAAACATTAGAAAAATAAAACGAACAAAAGGAAAATATGAGCTAAAAGAACTAACATTTTAGGGAATGTGTATGAATATATCACACGTGTATTTTAAAGAAATGTTGAGTCCTACTGAAATACGGTAATGTAATCTGTATTTTAAATTAAAAATAGCACAAATATCTTTTCATGTCATGTATGCTACGGTAATTAAGGTGACTATGTTTAGTATTTCATTATATGGCTGATTATATTTTATTTAACTAATCCTCCGTTTTGACATTTAGATTACTGTAATATTTGCACAACTCTGCATTCCCATAATTCAGTTGTTGTGCTAAGGTGTGCTTATTTCTTGTGAAATTTGTCAGATATTTAAATTGCTTTTCAGTGAGGTTTGTGAGGTTTTCTTCCTAAGCCTACAAGTTGGACGAGGTGGCCTGTGTTGTCTGGACAATTCAGCAGATGCCAGTCAGGAACACCTGATTATTTCAGTCAGTTGGAGAGACAACTGGTCAATCCAGGGAAGGAGGCTATCTTTTTTTCTCTCTCTTACATGGGAAAGTGCATCAGATTCTTGGAATAACTTACAATCTCGTACCACCTTATGTGACTCAAAGTATTAACTGACCAAAAACCCAAGTCAGGCTATGGCAGCAGGCTTTCATAGCTTAGATGCCACAGGAGAAACAATCTCCCCGTGTTACCTTTCTTAGTTAAGTCTATCATTCTCTGTTAACTTTTCAAGTAAATTCAGTCAAAGGCTAAACTAACTGGATCTTTTATTATTGCCACAGATAGCCATATACATACAATATTAGTACAGCCAGAACCCAATGTAATATTGTGCCTGTAGTAAATGAGCAATTGCAATTTTGTGGATAGCACTGAAATAAAACTACACTCCAGAATCTCAGCAAGAGAAAATGAATAGAACTGAGTATTAAAAGTACTGGTCAATATTAATCCCACTAAATTAGTTTCTAAACATGCTGCATTTTTTTTTTATTCTTTAGCCATCTGTGCCACCATTTTAAAGATACTTTCACATGATAAAAAAAATAGGTAACGGGAACCAGGAGAGATGAAGTGAAAGAGATATTATAATCTCAGATTGGGAATGAATGTTTATAGATGTACAAACGCACAGCTTTACATGGGCCTGATCTGAATAGACGAGAATCTATACACAACACAGATCTGTTTATATTCACATTAAGGGTGGGGGAAGCAGGCACAGTACCAGCTGCTTAATTTGTAACCATCATTATTTTCACATTAGCACCTGTTGCATTAGAGATATTAGCACCAGTTGATTTTGATTGTGTATCGTTTTAGTGGTTTATTTCCTAAATGTGAACATGGTAGGGTAATGGGCCATATTAATGGACCATAATCTATCTATTCCTATATATATTAAGGTGCAGTTGCCTTCAGTACGGGTTTTTAGTAAATGACCTCAGAACAATTTTAAGATAACTGGGATGAGGTAATGATGAAGCCAAGTATTGGTCACTTACCATTTGCTGTCTTCTGAATCCTGAGTCTGTTACCAGCCTGGCTGATTCTGAGGAATACTCCTGGGTGCAGCTTCATGACCTCGTGGACTAGCAAAAAAAGCAAGCAAGCAAGCAAGTCATTTACATTTGCATTTAAGATACAACAACTCCAGACAACTTAGCTTGGTGTTTTGGTTTTGATGACATTTCTATGGGTTTTGGTTGATTGTTTCAGGAGTGGGCTGCCAGGTCCTTCTCCCAAGCCTACAGCACCTGGTGTTCCCAGGTGGTCTCTTATCCAAGAACTAACCAGGCCTGACTCTGCTTAACTTCCAACATCTGCCAGGATCAGATGCCAGGGTGGCACAGCTGTAAGCTCTACATTAATTTTAGCAGACATAAAATAAAGCCACAATAGTCTTCTCATAATCAAAAGCATTTTATTTTATTTTTTGTAGTGCTGGGGATAAAACCCTGGGCCTTGCACCTATTAGGAAAGCAGTCTGCCACGGAGTTACATCCCCAGCAAGGTGCTGTGGAACCTTCCTGTAATCCTAGTGACTCTGGAAGCTGAGGCAGGAGGATCCCAAGCTCAAGGGCAGATGCAGCCTGTGCAACTTAGCAAGCACCAGCCTCAAAACCAACTCAACAAACATACAGTAGTGGAGTGGCTGAGGTGAGGCTTAGGGTAGAGCGCTTGCCTAGCACTTATGAGGCCCTGGTTTAATGTGCCCGTTCTGCACAAATAAAACAGTTGTATTGCATTTTCCTCGTTCATTCACATGCATGCATAGCAACTTTACAGTTCTAAGATGAAACCAACAGAGCAGAAAGAAGCAATGGCAGCTGTTCACACACGCATCCATTTTCTCAGTGCAGTAACTAATTCCCGATCTCTATCACTCCTGATAAGCCCTGTGATTGATACCCAGCCATTCTTCGAGTCCCCCACTTGGGACAATGTTACGTGCAATGATAAAGCATCGTCACACGGCAGTGAAACGTTCTGCTTAAGATATTACAGGACAGGTATATAATGAGTACCTCGTAATTTGCTGAATGAAGGCACCAAAGAATCGCTTATAGCCTTTCACGTTCATATATTATAGCTCCTTACGCCGATTCCCACCACTACCGACACTCTCTCCACTTTGAGCAGAAAACTGGGAAAAGATCAGGGTCTTCACATCATCCTCCCGCCCACCCGTCACATGACGCGTTACCTTTCTCTAAGTTCCTGGTGGCTCCTCTCATCCTCCAGAAGAATCGGAGGCAAGGAAGAGCGAACTCTCTTCCCACCGGATAGAAGAAGGGGCCAGGCTCAGAGAACGGGCTTTCCCACGGCAGCTGTTAGGTAAGGAGCCGAAAAGTGGTAAACTCAACAGACTTTTCTTGGGAGAAGCTGCCCAGGCGCCTCTAGCAAAGGAGCCACAAGCGTGCGCATGCGCGGGCCGGAGGGGCGAGGCTTTTATAGGCTCCAGGTGGGTGGGGGGGAGTGGTTAACGAGTGACGTGTGGCTTCGGGATAGGTAGGAAGCAGGTGCGTGGCGAGTTCTGATAGGCTGGAATCCTTGCCAGGTGCGGCCGACTTTCCGAATTTTGGCGGGCTTTTTCAGGCTTCTCTGGACTGAGGGATGGTGGGTAGGAAGAGACACTGCCTTATAGGGAGGAGCCATCTTTGACAGGTTCTGCGCTAGTGGCCACAGAAGGAGGATTCTGGTCCCCATGGTAACCAGGACACGCAGCCGTCATCCAGGAACGAAAGCCCGGCGGTGGGGTGCGAACACCGAGCCACGGTCTGGGCCACACCGGAGACTCCAGCCCCAAACATGCCCAGGGCTCTGCGGCTGGTGGCCGGGTGGTTCTGTCAGAGGAGAGGAGAAGCCCGCGCCCGCCTCAGAGGTAAGACTAACTCAAAGTACCATGCTGCTGGGGATTATGTTGTTGCTGTCGTTACGTGTCATGAAGTCAGGTCTGACTCACAGTGACCCAGCGTACAACAGAATGAAACACTGCCCGGCACTGTGCCGTGCACACAGTCTTTTTATGTTTGAGCCCATTGTTGCAACCACTGTGTTTCTTCTCATTTTGAGTCGTGTCACATCAGCAAAAGGAGGTCCCAGGGGCTTTCGTCCATTCACATCATTAAGGTCGACTCTACTTTGAGGAGGCAGCTCTTCCTCAGTCGTTTCTTGAGTTCCTTCCAGCCGGGGTGCCACTCCTGAAGGTGCACCCCCAGCCATGGCTGTCTGACACAGTAGGTAGTTGACAGTTCTCACTGGGCTTTTTTCTTCTCTTTTTGCTCTCACGAGCCCCAGTGTCACTAGGTGACTCTGGCCAGAAGAAGAGCTCTTCCCCTGCTGGGCTAGCAAAAAGGACTGCTGTGATTGGTCAAAAGGGACTGTTGTGAGGAATGAAAGGGACAATGTGATTGGTGTAAACCCAAACCTAATTTGCATGACAAGATGGCTGTGGTGCCCACGCCCTCTCTCAGCCTAAGTAAGCCTGCTCCTCAGTTCACTGGAGGAGACACAGCTGGGAAACCCCCTCCCATGCTCGCTCCCCAGGTGTTGCAGTAACAGGCTGAATCAAAAGCTGCTCTCAAGTAGTAATTTGTAGAAAGAAGAAGAAATGGCAGAAAGAGAGATCAGCAAGCAGGGAGGTTGATGAGGCAGCAGCTGCCTGGCCAGGCGGTGCCTGAAAGCTTTTCCCACGATGGGGAGGTTTTCCTGCTACTCAGCTACAGGTGGCGGCAGTGTCTGACTCCTCTTGTACCTGACCGATGACAATGGGTGCCTGGCTGGAGCAGGCCTGGAACCACAAGCCTCTTTGGCCAGCTGGTGTTCCAGGGCGGCCCCAGCCTCTGCTGCCAACTTTAAGAGGCACCCAGGGATTACTGGTTGGAGTGTGCACCAGGCTTTTTGCAGCCACAGGACTCCTCGGGGGCAAGCATTCAAGGGTGACTCTGTCCCACTTTGCCCCCCGCCCTTTGCAGGTGGGGACAGCAGCCATAGGGGCAGGGCCTTGAGAACCATGGCCTTAAAAGGCCAGACTCCCTTAGCCCACAGTAAAACTGTGGGATTGTGACCGTGGAGGCAGGTGGTGGTTAAAGCAAAAGCCACCTACAAAAGGGCACTGAAGGCACCAGTGGAATTAAGAAACAGCTGAATAGTTTCAGAAGGGGGCCAGGGCACAAAGAAGAGGACTTTCGAAGCAGAGAGCTGAGGCTGAAGCAAGGCTGAGGGCCATGAAGGGTCAGAGAGGAGAAGGTGCAGGCCTCAGTCACTGGAGGAGCTACGAGAGTTGTCAGGCCTGTGGCGGACAGGGGGCTCTGACACCCTTTATCTGAGAGCTGTAACACCTCCGGGCTGTCTAAGGCTTAGGATCCTGATACCTAGGGTGCCTAGGAGTTGTAAAACCACTTGCTGCTCAGGGCTGAGGACTGCTGAGTTCTCAGCCCACACAAGAGCTGCCACACTTACAGAGCGTCACTCCTTAGCACACTACAGAGCCGTAACGTTGACGTTAAGCTGCGTCACCTGCCCCTGCCACCCCAATCCACCTCTGCCATTGATCCCTGCCACCCAGTGCCAAGAGACGTAATTGCTACCTAAGAACATCATTCAAAGGCTCCTCCATATCGACCCACAATTTCCATCCAGGTAGAGCTAGCTGATTGGTGAAACTTTAGGATGATTCCAGTCCTATGCAGCAAAACCAGTACTGGCAGGGGTTGTGGTGGACATCTAGACTTAGGTACGAATTCGAGCTGTAACTGTGAACTCTGAAAGCCTTCCGGTCAGTACAGCAGCAGACCTTCCATGTTTGACATTTGCCAGACATCCTTGTGAAGAAACTTAGATTTGCATCCTCCCTCCCTTCCTTGGAAACAGGAGGTAAGAGAGAGATGGAGCGTGAGCTAGGGTCCAATTAAAACTGTTCCTTCGTGGAGGTAGGTCTGTCAAAGTCTAACAGAAGTTGCGAAGGAGCGACAGGGTGGTCAAAGTAATTGTTCTTCTTCTCAATTTCCAAAAGAAATTTGTCAATCTGAAGAGAGCAGTGTTGAAGAACAAGTTCATTAACCTAGTTGTGTTTGGTTAAGGGGAAATGTTATAGGACATTTTTTCTTTGCTAAGTGAACTCACACTCTTTGTGAACGGGTGACACGCAGATGCGTCTGTGTGCACTTTTTGGCATTAATGAGAAGTTTGGCCCTTAATGCAAGGTTAATTTCCTTGGGATGAAGATGCAGCAGGTTCAACTTCCTATAGCCGTTTCCAGAAAAATCCCACAGCCTGAGATGCTCCAGGTGAATTTCATTTACATTTTTTATCTCCCTACGGTCAGTTCTAAAATTCCAGTGGTCATGTTCAGGCATAACTTACCGAGAGTGTCATTTCAGCCAGAAACGTCTTAATTTTCGATGACATTTTGAGTCTCCAAATCTGAGCTATGGAGACTTCTCTATTTTGACTTGTTCATTCCGACGAGTAAATTTAATGTTTAAGAAACCGATTCGAAAGTTTAAGCTACATTTTTTTCTTGTCCCTTGGGTTTCCTCTATCCAGCCAAGGAAGGCACCTTCTTTTGTTACTCTTCCTGGTCGTGTAGACTTTTATTTTCCCATGTTGAATGTTGTGAACTATAGTGGGCAAACGTATCTTCCACTAAGCCTGGGCTGGAGTTGAAAGTTTTGAGAATTGCTTGAACATAGGCAAAGACCTCACCAAGGCACACATCAAAAAAGCCTGAGAACACTGTAAATATCCCACAGGTGGGAGTTGGTCAGACGGCGTGGAGAGCCCCATTTGCAAAGTGGCTGGACCTGTGTTTAGAGGCCAGCCCTGTCTCTTTTCATTGTGTGATTAACCTCTCCACTGATGGGGAGGATTGCATGGTTTTCCTGCTTGTTTAGTGCAGATTAGAGTCTGTGGAGTGTTTAGTACAGTGCCTGGCCCGTCATAAAAGCTGGATAAATAGAAACAATTATTATTACCACTCTCTCTCGGCAAACTCATTTGGGATAGATTCTAGTTTCCATGTTGAACACTGAGGCAGCTCAGAAGACTCTTTAAATAAGTGCTTACACAGTAAAGGCTGGTTCTCAGGACTGGGTCACTGGGTGAAATGCGTTTTTCCACTTGGAAAACGGGATGCTGCTTAGAATTCTAAACAGCGGGAGTAAGAAGTAGAAAACAAACTAGAAAGCACGCTCTTGCAAGTAACAACATACCAGAGCAAAGTCAAGCCTGGATCTAAAGCCAGAGATGCATTCTTTCATTCAGTACATGTTTAGTTTCTTAACATGTGCCGGATCCTGGGGGAGATATATAAGGAGTGGCTTTAAAAGGTATAAAATCTACTCCACTGCCTTTTTCTTCTCTATCACTGAATTCACTTAACTAAGAAGCTCCCATTTCTTCTCAGCAGCTAGAAACTGTGTATAATATTTAACTTTTGAAATCAATTTAACGTCCTAAAACTAACATGGTCCTAAAACTAACCTACTCACTTGCACATTGTGTATTCACTCACACGTCACGCAGGCTGGGAGCAGGGCGTCCCTAGGGCACATTGTCCAGGCTCATGGGAATGGACCCTGATCCTTGCGGATACCAGTGGAGTCTCGCTCCACCTGATCTTTTAGTGAAGGCGTCCGTCCTCGCTGCACATGCTGCAGAAGCATCGTTGGTTGAGGTAATGAATTGTCCTTCCAGGACTGCTTATCTGTGTCACCCATGGGCCCTGACGTCTGGCCAGGAGTGAATTCAATGCCCAGCTTGGAAGGACAAAGCATCTTCTTGAGCCTCAGACATAGCAAATATATTTTCCTAAATTAGCTCTTTGATTGTATGTATTTATGGATTGTTGTTGTTGTTAGGTGCTGTCGAGTTGGTATCCGACTCATAGCGACCCTCATAGGGTTTTCAATAGCTGACTGTTTCAGGATTGCCTTGGGAGTGGATTGCTAGGCCCTTCTCCCATTTTTGTGGTGCTGGGAATTGAACTCGGGGCCTCAGAGACTGCAGCACAGCGCTCTACCAACTCAGCTAAATCCCAGCCCGTATTTATGGATACAGGGTGATCATTCAGTTCATATAGAGTGTGCTAGGGTCAAAGCCTGGAGGTGGACATTCTTGCTTAAATCTGCTGTAAGGGCTGGCAGTGTGGTTCAGTAGGAGACCATTTAGTGACCACAGGAAGACCTGGGTTCAACCTCCAGCACCACAAACAAACAAAGAAGCAAACGTTCTGGCCTAATTCTTAACTCAATCCTCCAATTCCTCGAATCTTCCATATCTCAGTTTCCTCCAGGAATTGGGGACTAGGGTTGTGAAACTTTGGTCCTGGTGGTGATTTTCTGTTCCTTCCTTTCTAGAACTCCCTGGAAATTATTGGCCGCTAGTTTGGGCTTGGACCTTGATAGGATTTATGTTGCTCTGGACCCCACTTAGTCCCATCTGTTGGCTTCCCATTGCCAATGCCTTTCCCAGGCCTAATCTGTGTTTATGGGACATCCCCTGGCATGACTGCCCTGGATGGTTGCTACTTGAGTCAACACTCAATCTTCTTCTCGATGTTTGGTTAAGGGCACCAATTTTTGTTGGACCTACTGTGTGTGTGTGTGTGTGTGTGTGTGTGTGTGTGTGTGTTATTTCTCAAATGGTTTCATAGTAGACTTATAATTCTTATTTTCTAGGCTATAAAAGAAGGCTCAGAGAGGTTGGGAGGTTGCTTTAGGCCACAGAACAAAAAATTGGCAGGTGCTAGGATCAACTGGGGCTGGGATTTAGCTCAGTGGGTAGAGTGCTGCGCTGCAGTCTCTGAGGTCCCAAGTTCAATTCCCAGCACCGCAAAAATGGGAGAAGGGCCTGGCAATCCACTCCCAAGGCAATCCCGAAGCACTCAGCCATTGAAAACCCTATAAGGGTTGCTATGAGTCGGATACCGACTCGACGGCACCTAACAACAACAACAACAACAACAGGATTAACTGGTTCCAAAGCATATTCTCCTGCCCTAACTATAGATGGCATCCAAGGGATGAGGAAATTAGAAAGGTGAAGTCACCGTGGCCAGGAAGAGCAGACTAGGTGTTCAGAATCTGTGTGAGCGACTAATGGCAGAGGAGAGCACTTGGTAAGGAATGGAGTGGAGACAAAGGTGGCAAGTATGAAGGAAGTTGGGGCACATCCTAATCAAGTTTTCAGAGATGTCATCGACATGTTGCTGGTCCTAAAGAACAGTCCTTCTGAACTGAAAACCAGGAAGACGCGCAATGTCTCTCCTGAAAGTAGCTGTTGTGAGGCACACACATTATAAAGGCGCACGCATTACCTTTGTAATGATGATTGCTATGTCCGCCTGGCCTCTAGGAGCAACCCTCCTATATCCATACATGCTGTGTATGTTTGCAACAGATCTGTCCCCATAACTGGGCCAGGAACCTTGACCACAACCTCCAGGAAGTGCGAACTGAACATTTGTGCAAAAAGCATAAATGTCACATTTCTGGGCAGCCATAAATAGAAAAGGCTCCGTTTTGCCTGCCGTTCCCAATGTAATGCATCTCCATCCAGCCCCAGCGCCCCCCAAGTGCACGCAGAATAGCTAGCATTCTTCCCTTGCCTCCAGAAGGTGGATTAGTGCCACCTGTCCCAGCTAACATTGGTGGGATTCAGCAGGAAAAACAGTATTAGGAGGGAGAAAGCGCCTTTGAATGCAGTGTTTTAGGATTACTTCTTTGGTTGCTAAACCACTACCTTTGTATTCAAGGTGATGAGACATTTTCTGGCTGAGAGACAGGGACATCCCAGAGAGGTGTCAAGTTAAAAGGGGGCTGATGAAGAGATCTGAGGCAAAGTCTTAGGATGAGGGTGAGCTTGCATTTCCTTCTTACTGTTACAGTTCAGGGCAGGATTGTGGGCATCATTTTGCTGCCCTATCCAACCCCTTCTTCTGTGGAAAGTATTAATCTGGGCCCTCATTCCAACTGGATTATTTCCAGCTGGAGGCTCGGTGGCTTTTTCTGTATGGGTAAAACAGGGTAGTTGCAGTGCCTCTAGGTTCAAGGGACTGTCTCTAAGATGGGGTTCCTGCAACCTGCTCTTGCATTTGACATTCAAGAGGGCTAGTGTCATGGGCTGGGCGTTTAGTCTTTTACTGTCTGCATCTTTCTCTTTTCTAATATGGAAATGATGGAATTATCTTGCAGCAATGTTGGGAAGATTAATGAGTTGATGTTTAGTGAAGTGATTTGAGATTCTCAGATGAAAGGCGGTACATAATTATTACAATAACACTTTGTTCTTACATAGTGCCTTTCTTCCAGTGAGCTCAAGTTGCTTTATAAAAATTATTTCACTAATCCCCACAGTAACTCTCTATGGTGGGTACAAATTGTTATCCCCTGTTCTCATATCAGGAATCTGGAACACAGAGAAATAAAATAGCGTGACTAAGGTGACAGAGCAGGTCCCTGGTAAAGTCATCACTTGAATTCAGACCTGTCCCATTCATTCAATGATTCCCATATTCACCAAGTGTTGGCTCATGATTATCAGCCAGACACTTAAGCTACTGAATAGGAGAGGACACGAGGGAAAATTGTTGTTGTTGTTGTTGTTGTTGTTGTTGTTAGGTACAGTCGAGTTGGTGTCCAACTGAGTGACTTTCCATACAACAAGTGAAACACTATTGTTAGTGATTCTCTGCTACTCACAGAGTTTTCAGTGGGTGATTGTTTTATGGGACTGGGTTGCCAGGTCCTTCTCCCAAGGGAAAATTAAGTGTAACATATTCTCTGTCATTGAAGAGATTGAGTTTGTCCACCTGAAACAGTGAATAAGTAATTGTAATACAATGTAGCCATCCCACCATACAATGTAGCGATAGAAGGAAACATGCATACAGAGTAGCCAAAAAGAAAGAAACAAATAACTCAGATTGTAGCAAAGGAAAGTAATATGAGTGAGCAGAGTTCACCAGTAGGAGCTGAAGAAACCCATCTCCAGTGAAAGAATGAAGAGAGTATGATGGATCTGAGGAGACAGACCAGATGCACTTGGTGTAGTGGGAGAAGAGAGATTTTTAGAAAGAGAACTGGGCTAAAAGTTTGAGCTTCATGCACAAGACAATTGAGAAGCACCAGAGGTTGGTCAAGACATGAGGTCCACTTTATGGTATTTTTTCTGAAATTTTATTTTCTACAGTTTCAGCTGCCTGCAGTCAAACATGGTTTGAAAATAGTAAATGGAAAATTCTCGAAAGAAGTAATTCTTGAGTTTTAGTTTGCAAGCTTTTCTGGGTGCTATGATGATGAAGCCTTGCATCATCCTGCTGCATCCATGGGGAACTTGCATCATCTCTCTACCTGGAGTATCCACGCTGTATATACTACCTTCCTGTTGGTCATTCAGTAGCTGTCTTGGTTAGCAGATCCACTCTTGTGATACTGCCTTATGTTCAAGTGATCCTTAATATTTAATGGTGGCCCCAAAGCCCATGAGTAATGGTGTTGGAAATTTGGAGATGCCAAAGAGAAACCATAAGGGCTTCTCTTAAGTCTCATCTCACATCAACATAAGAAGGTTGAAAATTGTGTAATGAGACACTTTGAGAGATGGAACTATGCATAATACGTATTATAGAACACTATTATAATTTTTTCTATTTCATTATTGTGGATCCTTTATCTTGCTTAATTTATAAATTGGCCTTTATCATGGTATAGCACAGTATACATAATATATATAGGGTAGGTATTATCCTTGGTTTCTAACATCCACTCAGGGATGGTGTCTTAAAATTTATTCTCCATGGTTAAAGAAGAGGTACTGCATATTTGGGGCTGCAGTCTAGCTCAATTGGCAGAGTGCCACTCTGTGTGCTCTGAAGCCCCGGGTTCAATCCTCAGCAGCTCCCAAATGGGAGAAAGACCTGGCAGCCTACTCCCAAAACAATCCTGAAACAATCAGCCATTGAAAACCCTAGGTTGCACATTGGGTCACTAGGAGTAGGACCCGACTTGGCAGTACCTAACAACAACCACATTGCATATTTAGAAAATAATTAGTCTGGTTGCTGAGTATTAGAAGGTTTGGATGTAGAAAACATGTGAGGTTCCTTGCACGGTGGTACACACCTATAATCCCAGCAACTCAGGAGACAGAGGCAGGAGGGTTGCGAGTTTAAGGTCAGGGGTGGCTGTGCAACTTGGTGAGACTCAGACTCAAGATAAAACATAGAAAAGGGGGCTGAGGGTACAGCTCAGTGGTAGAACACTTACAAAATATGCACAAGGCCCTGGGTTCAATTCCCTGGTATCACAAAAAGGGAAAAAATTATGTGATTGTGGGAAAGACACCTAAGTCCAGAAGCCAGCAAAACAGCTCCTTGATGTAAACTTTCACCCCATCACTAGATGATTCTTTTCTTAACTAGTTTCAGTAAATAGTGCTCCATTATTGTTTTGAAATTCTACATGCAGCACTTCAAGAAAACAACTGTAAAAACGCTCTTTCATGGTGAGCGTATTTTCTCATTTCAAGACGCATACAATTGTCTTTAAAAAAAGAAACAAGTGATGTATAATGCAGCTTTTCAATGATAGTGCAGTGACTTCCACTCTTCTCCTTTGAAATCCACCAGGCAAAGTGGTTATGTCTCCATCAATTACTTATTATATAGGAAGTAAGCCTTTGTTATACTATTTGTTAAGGATCTCTTCAAATTAGATACAAGAGAATGCTCTTCAATATGGAAGAGTGTTCATTTTTATTTCATGTGATTAACCATTCTCTGATTAGACATTTATTTTTACTTTTACTCATGCTTACAACGATAGAGTCAGTTTTAAGAATGGTTTCCTGATCACTTGAATTTTTTTTTCTCATCAAAATCTCTTTAAAGTGTCTGACAGAGAAAACAAAAAAAAATCATTTTGCTGTATTGTAGGCTCTCAAAATGTTTTTCAGATGTGATTAGATACAGGGCCACAGGCTACTTGTGGGATAGAACAGGTAGGTGCTCTTGTGGTCAGAATGACCTGTACCAAATTCCTTTGTTATTAATTATTATTATTATTATTATTATTATTATTATTATTAATTTTTTTTACTGTTCATGGGATGTGGTGAGCTGGAGAAAGTCACAAATTCAAAATAGTCTACAAAACTTAAATCCTGAAACATGCTTCTACACAATTCTTCTCTCTTCTGACATGCAATGAATACTTCTTGACTATCTGGCAGTTGACTTATTTAGAATGAATATATTTTCTGAGCAACCCTTGCTCTATAAAGAATCTGATTTGTCATTAAATATGAGTGTATCAGTTAGGATAGGCAAGGTTATGCAACAGTAAGAAGCATCTCTAGGTATCAGTGGCTTTGATAATAACGTTTCATTCTGGCTCATGCGAAATTCACTGCGGATGTGGGTGACTTTCCTGAGTGCTTGCTCTAGGCACCACCTCTGAAGTTCAGCTTCTGGTCCATATTCAATTTGGTGATGGATCGCTAAGCACAGTAAGAGAGAACTCAAGCGGTGGCAAAGAAAACCTTCTGAGAATGTCCACTCTTTATTCACATTTCATTGGCCAAAGCAAGTCGCATGATCATACCTAATTATAATCTTTCCATGGGCCCAGAAGAGGGGAACCGCAAATCAGTTCATAATGTAATAGTTAGTACAGACCTTTGTTAATAATCCTTGCAACTCAATAGTTTATTCACTGAAGAAAATCCCATATTACCATTTGTGAAACATGTATCTTGATATTAGAAAATCAAGTAGTTTTTCTTTGGGTTTTCCTGGAAGACACACTATATTATTAATGTTATTACTTAAACATATCCTGTAATACAGAACTACTTGTTGGTTAGCTTCTCTTACCTAATGGTAAGCTCTTTAAAAGTAGGACATGGATTTCTTTTTCCTGCATTCTCACTACCCAGAAGGGCTGACAGAGTGGGTACTGAATGTCTTCTCATATATTGTGACATTAGTAATTCATTTTTCACATACACTCAGAAAAACAGACAGGTAAACTGACTTGACTTTGCTCTAAAGAGAAAAAAATCCTATTTTATCTCATTAAAAGTATTTAAAATTTTCACATAGTTGGACATCTGATATGTTTTCTAATTTTACATTAAGAAAAAGTAAAGTATCAAGTAATGACTGGGAAAATATTTCTAATTATGGGAAGAACTTAAGAGGCGTGAAGTGAAGTATGTTTTTCTCAGTGCTGTGGGGCAGTTACATGAACATTGTACTTTGCAAATAAATTCAGGTAACCAGCTATCAGGGGAAGGATGTGGCAATCTATTCCCAAAGCAATCCTAATCAACCAGCCATTAAAAACCTTATGAGGGTTGCTATGAATTGGACCCAACTTGAAGGCACCTAATTAGCTCAGTGGGTAGAGCGCTGCGCTGCAGTCTCTGAGGCCCGGAGTTCAATTCCCAGCACCGCAAAAATGGGAGAAGGGCCTGGCAATCCACTCCCAATGCAATCCCGAAACAGCCATTGAAAACCCTATGAGGGTCGCTATGAGTTGGATACCGACTCGACGGCACCTAACAACAACAACAACAACAAACAACAAAAGCAAGAACCAACTATAAGTAACCTTATACTTGATGTGGGCTGGGATTTAGCTCAGTTGGTAGAGCGCTGCGCTGCAGTCTCTGAGGTCCTGAGTTCAATTCCCAGCACCGCAAAAATGGGAGAAGGGCCTGGCAATCCACTCCCAAGGCAATCCCGAAACAGTCAGCCATTGAAAACCCTATGAGGGTCGCTATGAGTCGGATACCGATTCGATGGCACCTGACAACAACAACAACGATACTTGATGTGGAGGAGTGTATTCCAATTCATTTGTTCTTTGGAACCATTAGTAAACTATCCTTCAGTGTGTCCTCTGGTGTCTTAAATCCATGAAAAGGCTAACCAATGATAAAATTCTTAAGATTAAAACCACTTATTTTTTCTTTTGGTCTGATTCCCATATTTCCAGTAATTCTGTATAGTATAGTTAAAATAATTCTTCTTCCTCATCGGCAAGGGTGTCCTTTGAAGCCTTCAGCACATCTGCGATCCTTATTTGGTGCCTATAATCTTTCTTCCTGGGCCCATTTCCCCATTCCCATGACACCCTGGTCATCCACTGACACACGTGAATCATACTGAGTCAATGATTTCTTGATATAGAGACAGCTAATCCCATTTGTTGTTGTTGTCATTAAGTGCTGTCCAGTCAGGCCCCGACTCACAGAGACCCTGTCTACCACAGAATGAAACACTCCCCGACACTGTGACATAAAAGGCACTATGTCCTTGCTTCTCTGCTATTCATAGGGTTTTCGATGGCTGATTGTTTCAGGATTGTTTCAGGGTGGGCTGCCAGGTCCTTCTCCCATCTTTGCCATGCTGGGGGTCGAGCCCAGGGCCTCAGAGAGTGCAGAACAGCCCTCCACCATGTTTGTTTTTCTAAATTAGCATACATTTGGACAGTGGCTTCTGGGTGGAGACTTCTGAATCTTGCTTAATGAATATGCATATATTTCACTGGCTACCAGAATCTACCTAGCAAATGTTCTGTTTTTGGGTTCATTCTGTGCTACTTCATATATTTTCCATATCAATTCTTTTTGTGCATCAGTCGTTTTTGTTAGCTACCTGTGTTGGACTGCGTAAGTCCTCACAGGTGAGTTGGCTCATATGTAAATTTTTAGAGTTGGTGAACTTTATGATTTTAAAGATTGCATATATTTACATAATATAAAGTGTTCATGTTGGTGTCTAAACTAGAACCTGGTTATCGGTTGCCCTCTTTTCCTTCCTCTTGCTTCCCAGGTGGATACAGCCCCCTAAACTCTGAGACTTTCGACTCCCCATGCTCATCTCCAAGATGATCAATCCCAGGAAGGTGATTTTCATGTGATAATTTTCTGCTCGGAGTCTTAGCCTCTTTTGGTGCATTTCTATTATTTCCCTTTCATTACTAGTGGTTTCACCAGCTCCCAGTTTAATATCATTTGCACATTTCATTAATATGTGGCTTGCTCCCTCTTCGAGGTCCTTAATAAAGATGTTAAATTAGATCGTATCTGACACTGACCCCTGGGGCACCGCAACGCTTTAACGTGATCCCTTTTTCCTGTCTGCAGCCTACAGAGTTCTCGCAGAAGGCGCGAGGCTCCGCTTCAACCTGGGATAAATCTTCAATTTTAATTCTCAAACAGGATTCAAGTCATGTGGTTTGGGACAACTTGGAGCTGCCAGAACATACTTGTAGTTGCTGGGAGTCATATTTTAGCAATTAAGTTCAAGTTCGCCAGAGTTACACATCAGATTGCCAATCTGCTGGCAATTATAAGAGATCATCTCTCTGTCCTGCCTAATGCGTTTCAGTCAAACTGAGAAGGGTCTTGTTTTTCGAAATGAAACTAGGCTTTTTTATTTTAAGGGTAGCAATCATCTTTCACCAGCTTTTAAACAGCATGCCTCTTCTGCGTTTCAAAGCAGATTTATTAAAGAAACCGTTGTACCAATACACTGATGTAGACAGACTGCGGGCAAAATACCAGGTGACTCAGCGAGAATCCAGACGTAAAATCAACCTTCAAGTTTCCAGAATTTACAAGTTCTTTTATCAAAACTGGAAATCTACCTTTCTTTCCTTCTGTCTTTCCATCTCCCTTCCTTCCTCTTTCTTTCTTCTTTCTTTTTTCCCTTTATCTATCTTTCTTTCTTT